>CAXIUB010000210.1:0-30707 GCA_964034835.1 Muscina levida | reverse complement strand
CGGAGATAACCACTCACACAGCATCTCACCCCATATTTGAACCACATCGGAAATGTTGCGTTCGCGTCCATCCCGAGGAACAATGGATAGCTAATCGCAAGTAGTAGCACTGTGTCCGCGTAATCCAAATATGGATTTAAAGGCTCACTAAATTTAGAATAGAGACTAGACAAGAAGACCCTACCAAAACTTCCTTTCACGGAAAGAGACGTAAGGGCTGCCAAAGGATGCAGACACTCGACACAAAAGATTCATAAGAAAGCTTTCCCTTGAAGTTCAACTCGTCATGGGCGATCATCAAGTAAACGTCTGGGTCAACCACTCGTGGGCCCAACTTGTCATTGACTACTACATCAAGACCTATCGCACCGAACTTCTTTGTTTTGGCCCACATTTACGCTCTCAGCGACTGAAGGACTGCGTACGACAGCACCCTCTCCACTGATCGCCTTGACCTGATGAACACCCACTCCTAAAGAGGGACCCACCTCCTGCATCGCCTTGCTAACTAAGTCCTTGGACGACATGGTCTTATCACGACCACGCACCACTAAGGACCAGGTATCCACGGGCTTCACAAGGGTCCGCCGGGTTGACGAACAGCTTGCTGCGCTACAGGGGCAGTCGCCACTGCAGCTTGAACCACGGATACTGCCGCCGCGGTAGGACCCGCGGGTCAAGCGCGTCAATACGCCCTTCAAACGCTCGTTCTGAGCTATTAATACCAAAAGAAGGCTATGAGGGAGTAATTAATCCGAGGAGTAATTAAGCATCTCCTTCACATAATTCTGGCCGCAATCGCGGGCCACTGCGGAGTGCAGCGAACTCCGCGAAACCTCCTTCATTTTCGCGAACGTAACAAAAACTCGCCGCACAGGCGCCTCCACCGACGCCAACACTGCCCGAACTAACGGCGGCAGCGGGTGTGCCAACTTCCTGAGTCTACCCTTGGCACGGGTAGACCTCCTGAAACTAGCCGAGACGTCTCTATCCATCCCACTGCTCGTTGACGGCCGACCGCAGGTCGCTAACAGAGGATGATTTCTCTGCTACTTTCACCCGCTTCGCAGTAGAAGCCTTGTCGTCAACCTTAGGCTTGTCGACGGTGATGGATTCCTCCACCCCCGCCAACTTCTCACGACTGACCACTAGCAAGACTGCCTAAGCCAACTACTTATAGTAGAGGACAGAAATTCCTCGGCACAAACAATAAGACAAAAACACCACGAACAAAAACACAAATAATCTACTTACCGCTCCGCTAAGTACCGTTGTATATACCAACAAAAAGCACTACAGCACGTCTTATAGCAAGTTGTTTACAAATTGAAGAATTTGCAAATCGCCGCTGCCCAAACAGCAACAAACACACGCGATACATAATATGTAATACATATGTAATGACCAGTCTGCAATGCCGAGACACAACAGACTATTAACACTAACATAGAAGAATACTTTGCTAACGCACCGAGATTTATCGTCACCAGACTAAGACTCACTATGCGTACCGAAAAAGAACACGTCTGATCACTCCGAATGCTCACAGAGATATCATATGAGGATACAATAAACGATTTCTATCTACTTCGGTCTTGTGCGATATGCCTTAGCTTGTTAAACGGTTTTTCAGTTTCAGCAAAGACTGTGATCCGCATTGTTGTTGGATGGCCTCGGCGTCAGGTTTTTTGGAGGTTCCACGTTATAGCCGCGTATAGGATGTATTTAATAGCGAATGTATTGTATGACCCATCCAACCATATTTTTGCTTCCGGATTTGGGTTTGTACAGTTTGCCTCCAAAGCTTTTCTGTTGTTATAGCATTCGGCCACCATATCATCATTATATTTATACCATCACCCTTAGGGATGAGGGTATATATCATTTGATACGACCCAAAAGTGTAACACATAGAAGGAGTCACTTCAGGCCCTAGGTTTCTTAGAACCAAATTCGATTCATGACTTTTTAAGTCATTTGAGCCATGTCCGTCTGTCTGTCTGGTGGCTGTCCGGCTGGTTCGCACGATAACTTTCGAAAGACGCAACCAAATGTCTTTAAATTTTGCACAAGTTAATATTTCCCCAAAACTACTTACAGTATTGCAAATGGGCTACATGGCTCCGCCCCTTCTGGTACCTCCCATACAAATACATCATTCCGCCCACTTTAGAAATCGAGTTATACTATCAATACACCCAACTGGATCGTACCCAAATTCTGTACTTAGTAAAGATATTACAGGATAAAGTTTTGGAAAAAAAATTGGAAGTCTAGCCACGCCCCTTATGGTACCTCCCATACAAATGTACCTTTCCGCCCACTTTAGAAATCGAGTAATAATATCAATATAATAGCAATTTTTTTTTATTTTACTGGGGGTGATGGTATATGTAAGTCGGGTCGCCCGACTGAAACTTTCTTACTGGTTTAATATCGTTTTAGTTTCTAATTCATATAACAGAACAGATTTCATGCTTGCGTTCAAAATTTTAATTTTTGCATCTTCGGGATGTTGGTTGTACGCCATATATTTCGTACTCATTCAAAGATTATTCTTGCTTTTTGAAAACTGATGTTTATGTCCATTTTTCTACTGACATGTATTTAATAGTTTCCTATTTTTTTAAAAAACTAATTAAGAAAGTTTCAGTCGGGTAACCCGACTTACATATACCCTCACCCTCAGTAAAGCCAAAAAATATTATATTGATATTATTACTCGATTTCTAAAGTGGGCGGAGTGGTACATTTGTATGGGAGGTACCAGAAGAAGCGTGCCTACACATCTCCAAAGCTTTATCCTGCTTGAACTTTACTAAATACAGAATTTGGGCACGATCGCGTTAGGTCTATTAATTATATTAATCGATTTCTTAAGTGGGCGGAAAGGTACATTTGTATGGGAGGTACCATAAGGGGCGTCGCTAGAATTCCAATTTTTTCTCCAAAACTTTATCCTGTTATAATTTAACAAAATACAGACTTTGGGCACGATCGTGTCGAGTGTATTGATATTATTACTCCATCTCTAAAGTGGGCGGAGTGGTACATTTGTATGGGAGGTACCAAATGGGACGTGGCTAGACTTCCAGTTATTTTCTCAAAAACTGTATCCTGCTAAAGCTTTACTAATTACAGAATTTGGGTACGATTGCGGTGGATTTATTGATATTCTTACTCCATCTCTAAAGTGTGCTTTAGTAAGTACAGAATTTGGGTATGATATAGCTATTATTACTCGATTTCTAAAGTGGGCGAAATAATGTGTTTGTATGGGAGGTACCAGAAGGGGCGGGGCCATGTAGCCTATTTTCAATACCGTAAGTACTTATGGGGAAATATTAACTAGTGCAAAATTTCAAAACATTTGGTTGCGTCTTTCGAAAGTTATCGTGCGAAAAAGCCAGACAGACGGACATGGCTCAAAAGTATTCCAATATTCGCATTCGCATTCATACAAGTAATAGTAATAGTGAGACTGATGACGACATGCAAGAGATCAGTTTTGGAGTCTCTCGTGAAAAAAAATTGTTAGTTGAATACAATAAAAAGAAAAAAATTCATATTTCAGAAGATCCTTTATTGTGGTGGAAACGAAACAGCTCAAAAATACCAAAAGTTAGTACCTTTGGCACGCCAGTTCTCAGCTACATCTTCGGGAAGTGTTCCCAGCGAACAGTTGTTTTGTGGAGACGGAATTATCTATGATCCACTAAGAACTAGTGTCACTTCTTTTTGTTAAATACAACTTGGCTCTACTAAACTTTGAATACTGAATAAGTCAAAGTTTTCGAAAGTAAATAAAATTATTGTTTAGTTACCTTAAAGACAAAATTTTTGAGAATTATATATATTTTTGTTTTTGTTTTACCTTGAAATCAATATTTTATGCTTGGTTACTTAACTGGAATACATATTTTTATTTGAAAAGGCAGACAGTAAATCATTTTTTGCCATTCGCTAAACAATTTTGGAATATTCGCATTTGCATTCGCAAAAACCAAAAATAAGTATTCGCATTCGCTTTCGCAAAAAAAATATTCCAATATTCGCATTCGCATTCGCTAAAGCACATTCGTAACATCCTTTAAGTAAAGATAAAAATCTAATAATAATCTTATATGCACTGGAGCACAATGTTGGTATACATATAAGTTTCGCAAGGCATTGCATGTTTTAAAGATTGCCGATTTTGTATGGCTACACCAGGAAAGCTTTTTGTCAAAAATTACTCAAGAATTGTTGGCACTTGATACAATTTCTATAGCGAAATCAGAAATTTTTATTATTAAATTACTTAGCAACGTTACCGTATTTTTACTTATAATTATTATTTAAACTTAAACCATTGGATTTGGCCCACAGATTTATATTCGCCAGATCAGAGTTGAGTTTTTGTATACAATTGTTAATGTCGTTTTTTCGTGAGCTTATATAAACTTGTACATCGCACAGTGGGGTATGGCACTTTTGATTTAATAAATAGCTCTAAACACTTCGCACAAATCGCCAGAATGCCAAATAGATTGATCTAAAATGGTAAGAAAAACAAAAAAAAATGGAGTTTGTTGGGAGTCAATTGTAAATTAACAATCCACTTGAATCAAAATTGTAACTGATCCTGTTTTTAAGATAAAAGGATTTTTGGTTTTTTGTCTCCGTTTTGAACTTGTTTTAAGAAATGACGTTCTTTGCCCTATGATTTCGCCATCAAATCGTGAAGATATTACACGGTGTTATATCTCATCTCAAAAGTAAGTTATTTTTCCCAAAAAATGTTATATTTTCCTGTTTAACTTATTTATCTAACATTTATATGAACAATTTTCAAACCTTGTTTTCTATTATTAAGAGTTGTTTTCTATTATCAATCATCTGGGAGTTTTTGAGAGAAAAATACTTCGAAAAATATTTGGACACATCATCGTTAACATCATCATTAATAAAGCTGCGGGAGCCGATGGACTTCCGGCAGATTTTTTTTAAAGCCGGCGGCAATGACCTGGTAACATTGCTGCACCAGCTCATAAATACGATTTGACTCAGGGAGTTCATGGCCGATGATTGGAATCTGAGTGTCCTATGTCCCGTGCTTAAGAAAGGCGATCCAAGTGTGAGTACCAACTATCGCGGGATTAGCTTTTTACCCATCGCATACAAGGTCCTGTCTAGTGTGTTATGTGAAAGACTAAAGCCCATTCTGGCCAATTTGATTGGACCTTATCAATGTGGCTTTAGACCTGTTAATCCCCCACCGACCAGACGTTCACACTACGACAAATCCTGGAGAAGACCCACAAAATGCAGATCGACACCTACCATCTGTTCGTCGATTACAAAGCAGCATTCGACAGTCCGATACGACAAAAATTGTTAGATGCTATGGCTGAGTTTGATATCCCCGCGAAGCTAATACGAGTTTGCGGGATAACACTGACTGACACGAAGTCTTCAGTGAAATTGGCAGTTGTCAGAGCCATTTTTTACCAAGCGAGGCTTTAGACAAGGCGATAGTCTGTCCCGCAATCTCTTTAACATCGTAATGGAGATGATCATGCGGAAGGCTGCAGTAAACAGAAATGCTACCATATATAACAAAAGACACATGTTGCTCGCGTATGCCGATATAGATATTATTGGACGTGGATTGCGAGTTGTTACTGCGGCTTTTTCGAGCATTTAAAAGCAGTCGGCTGAAGTGGGTCTGGACAAAACCAAGTTATTTGGAAATGAAAAGGCGAATATTGATCGCAAACCGCTGCTACTATGCGCTAAGCAAGCGATTTAACGATAAAGCGCTCTCTCGAAGAACAAATATCCAGCTCTACCAGACTCTGATCCTACCTGTCTTGCTCTACAGCGCAGAATCCTGGTTAATGACACAAGCGGATCAATCTATTCTGGGAGTCTTTGAGAGGAAAATACTCCGCAAAATATTTGGACCCATCATCGTTAACAGCGAGTACCGTCGTCGTATGAATCATGAGCTGTATCAGCTCTACAACGACATCCACGTAGTCAAGCGCGTTCAAATAGACCGAATGCGCTGGCTTGGACACGTTGTACGAATGGACGAAAACGCCCCGGCTCGAAAAGTCTTCGTCAATAAACTCGATAGGCGGCTCAGGAGGGAGCGACCAAAACTCCGATGGATGTACCAGCTGAAAGAGCTGTTAACTAAGCTTGGTGTGACGAACTATCTAACTATCTATCTTTATAAATGATTTTTATGATTCTCGTAGGATGGGCTTGCTCTAAGCAAAATAAAAAAAAAACTATTTTAATAAACATGGAAAAGCATTATTTAGTTTTAAATTTGTTTACATTAAATGCAATTGAATTTAAAAAAAAAAACATACAAAACTTTAATAGTCACTTAATTTGACCCAAAGCACAATTGATCTGTGTTCATGGGCAGATGTCGTAAGGCCGGGACAGTGGAATGGTTAATTCCTCCGTAAGGAGTATCCGCACAACCTTTTTATTACCTACTTTTTTGATGCCAACAACAAATTTTCTGGGGTTGTGGTGAATCAGTCCACATAGCACTCACGAGGATGGTTAAGAAATTTCCATAAATTGGTTGCTTTCACTGATGCCGCCTTTGGAGAATTTCTCCTTCTCAACAGCGAAATGACAGAAGTACAAGTTAAATCCGAATTTTACTTCTGTATCGTCCTCCTCGTGGCCAGTTACTAATTGAATGTCTTATCCACTCACAACTTGACTGAACTGTACCAGTTGTGTCCTTGCTCTTATTGCCAAATTTTAAACACTCAAAAGTTGTCTACAACTGAATGAGAAAGAAACGGTACCGTTTCATGGCCTTGAGTTATTCTTGTATCAAGACTTTAACCGAAAAGTTATTTGACGAAGATTGAGTTATAAAAGAGAATTGTCAAAATTATCAATATGCAAGCATCCCTGTAATAGAGCCATATGACTAAGTCCAACAAACTATGTCACAACACAAATTACAGAAGATGTTTTGTGTTTTTCTTTTGCAAAGATTATTTTCGAGAGTATATATAGTAATGTGTAATGGTAAGCATGAACTCAAATATTGTTAGATACCTTAGATAACTTAAACTTGACAAAGAGAAGGAGCGCTATAAAATTTGTACGTCGCATTGAGATGAAAGATGACTATTTTTTTAGTGTGTTATATTATTCTAAATGAATAAAATTATTCTAAATTGTATGCAAGAATGAAATATTAAATTCGTCACGTTACAACATATTTATTGGTGTAGTCTAAATTACTCATTCCAGAATATATTACCAGATTGGTGGAATTCCAACTCATTGCGCTTATTCCAGGTTAGGCTCGTTTTATGATTTGGTGTCCTTACGATTCTCTGTGCAAATCGATATATCCGACTCCTCATATAATAGAGCGTATTTTTCCTACAAATTTGTATTTACAGAGACATATTATAGTTACATATTTTCCAAACTTTTACAGTAATTCTTGTCACATTAAAATAAAAAATTACTACAGAAAGTTCAGCTAGGTGAACTTAATCTTAGCTGATCATTTTTTTAAGATACGGATTTTTTCTTTTTTATCTCCATTTTGTGCTTTTTGCAGAAACTAAACTACTTACGGCATTGAAAATGGGCTACATGGTCACGCCCACTTTAGAAATCGAGTAATAATATTAATACGCCCAACGCGATCGTTCCCAAATTTAATATTTAGTATAACAATAACGGGATAACGTTTTAGAAAAAAAACTGTAAGTCTAGCCACGCCCATTCTGGTACCTCTTATACAAATGTCCACTCCTCCGCCCACTTTAGAAATCGAGTAATAATATGGATATACTAGAAAATTTTATGTTTTACTGAGGGTGAGGGTATATGTAAGTCGCTTTTACCGACTGAAACTTTCTTACTGGTTTTATTTTCTTAAATACCTCTTGAGCTAAATAAGACAACATTTAAATATTCTTATGTTTTTTTAAGTTTTTCAAAGAACTATCTAAATGTGAAAAGTATTCGGTTCTAAAATGCACTTTCCACGAACTTTTAAAACTTCTAAAGTGACCAACTTTCGTTGGCCCTCTCACCCAGTTAGGGAGCTAGAAATATCCAAATCCTGTGAGAAACACCTCAGCCTCAATTACTTAAAATTTCATTCGGATATATTTTTCGTTCAGAACAAATTCCAGATATAAAAACGGTTTATGGTGATATTTATCTCGTTAAATGGAGTGGAAACAAAGTTGCTTTATTGAACTTAACTTAATTCCCCTTACTCCCCATGAATGAGGTATGGGATGTTTCACTCGTATTAACAAAATAAAATAAGGAAAAAATAACATAAGTTTTTTTTCATAAATCTAACTGACTAACTAGAAAAGTTCCATTCGAACAGATGCGTCTTAAAGCTGAAGTCCGTACGATTCCAAGGAGATATAACAGGACTTAATATCTTGTTTTTTTTTGGTTAGTAAGAAAATATCTCTATTCCAATGTACGTCAGAAGTTTTCTTACAATATGGTAGATCGATTTATAGGTTCCCATTTCCGCCAAATCACAGAAAAATGATACCACTTTAAGTCCATACTTGTGACTACTGTCAAAGAATATTTTCAAAAACCTATAGAGTAAAGCATCTTCCGATTCAATAACAAATGTCACCAGCACCAAATAACACAATCTGAAACACTCAAACCCTTCTATACCAAGAAATGTTATTAAAACTTCAAATAAATTCCATTTTCTATTTTTACGCTATACATATGTATTTATGTACATACACATAAGTACATTATTCATATCATATTGTATAGTGTGAACTTTTGCATTATAACATTGTGACATACAACGAAGCGACAAACTGAAAACGGGAGCGAAAAGCGGGCAAACGAAACATAAATCAAAATTTCCATTACAACGACGACGGTAAGGAAGAAAAAGATGAGCCACAACAAAATGGAGGAGTGTCGTTGCCGCCTCAATAAAGGGTTTGCTACATTTCGAACTATCATCAGTATCGTCATCATCGTCGTCGGTGAGTAACATAACTTGTAACGGTACCAAAAAATCGATGCATCCTCCACCATCACCCACATGAACCGTAACATTCGTCGTATCAAAGACATCCCATGCCGTGATTTATAGAAGAGCGCACAAATAAGTTGGGAAAGATGGAGCACGAAGATGTGGCACTATGGTGGCGGTAAGACCTACAACGATGACGACGACGAGCACAACAAAAAATGCAACATTTCTTTGATAAAATTTTTTGAACTAAATCAAAACTTCATTTCACTTCGGTGCCATTTCTTGCGCCAACTACATTCAAACTCATCCCTTACACATACACACACTCACACAGAGCGAAGCACTTGCAGCACATGCAATGCCATCACAAACACGACAACAATATAATGGCAACATCACTGAGAATATATGTGGATCCTATAGAATAACCTACAGAGACAGTTGCAACAAATGTGAAAGAAACTGAGAAAATAACGTAACAACACGAAAATATACTACATGTTCAGATAAATTATGGCGGGCAGAGACAACAAATGAGTAGGGGTATCTAAAATGTCGGATGTTAGAAAATGGGGCCTTGAAAACATTTTGTGTGATCAAAACAATTTGGTTGCGATAACTACTGTTGTTTCCCGCTTAAAGTTGACATAAGATCTTAGTACATACCGAAAATGCATAGTGTTGGTTTTTCTATTTTACACATTGAATGAGTTTACTTATTAATAATTACACACGAAACAACGGAGAAATCATGCACAATGATGCAAAAATGGCATCAACGAGGACCACGTCAAAAAACATAATTTTCGTTTACACCCCATGAATGAGGAATGAGGTGGGATGCCACTCGCGTTGTTGTGAATTAACAAGCTTTCTATTTAAGATTCACAACACACGGCACCTACTTATTTATCGACGAATGCGAACGTCACTGTTTGAGAAGCTTTTACCAGACATGCCGATTGACTCGACACTTATACTGCTAAGTTGCTGTCGACAACATCAAGGGGGCCGGCATTGAAAGAAAATTTTAGATGACTGGAGCCTTGATTTGAACCTGGGATCTCCTTCATGGTAGTTGCCTGTTCTAACCATCATGCAACGGCCGGTCACTCAAAGAGGACCACACTTCAGCATAATCCCCACAAGCTGTTCTCTACGGATTTGTCCTTAGAAAAAAAATAAAAATTGTTGTACTGTGTGTGTGTCCTGTGTGTTGTAACAAGTTGTTACTTTATGTAGAGATATCTTAAACCTAGTCGGAAATTATTCTTGTTCCACAATATTTCGTTATATTCATCAACAGTTGGTTTGGGAACTTGTACGCTAAACCGTATTTACATCAAATACCCGCCGCTATACCTACATATATACCTGTTATTCAGCCCTCTAAATATGCGGGCCTTTGACGATCCTTCGATATCCTTTTCCACTAGAAAAGGAGAAGGCCAAAAGCTTGTCTTGTGACTCACTTCGATGTGAGCTCGAGTCGACTCGACAAAAATTCACTTGGCTGTCAGTTCAATAAATCATTTGCGTTTTGACATAACACCGCTTCTTCAATTCACCTACCACCTCTTTCTCTTGGTTTTGGTGGTACCCCAAAACTCTTACAGCCTCACTCACACACACTCTATGTAACCGTTTGAAACGTTGTTCCTGAATAGAAGAAGAAGCTTCCAATGAAAATCCATAAATATCGCAACAAAACAACAACAACAACAATATCGTGCTGCAGGAGCTGAAAAATGCCATCACAACCAGGGAGAATGAACGAGTTCGAAACATAAAGCAATGGAAGCGACAGCCATGAGCCATGAAACAGAAGACGATGTAGAAGAAGAAACTCAAAAGAAACTGCCATAAATTGTGGCAACAAGAGAGAGCAACAAAAAAAAAGGAACATGGAATGGATCCCAAGAACTGTAAATGTTGGTGGTGTGACAGTACAAGGACGGGGAGAAGCACCAGAATATGAAAAGAAAATAGTACAAACGTAACAAAATGTTCATGCAATAGACCATAGATCAAAAAATGCATGACACCACACAATACATTGCTGAGCTGTACAACCGAACATCGTCCTCGCCATCATCATCATCAGCATCCATTGCAGACTTTTTCATTGAACTTATACTCGCCTACAAGAATTTGGATGCTATCAACCTTCCACCTCATGGCATAGCGTGACATACATCCCACTTTCTTTAAGATTATTCCCTGCCACAGTTCAATTGAATGCAAGGGTAATTCATCCACCAATGCCATCCTCATCCTTCTATAGGTCCCATTACTGCTCCTAGTGCAGTGGTTAGAGAAGCACAAAAAATCTCTGGTATAGGAGCTCTGTTATATTTCACCTGTGTGTACGTACGTATACACTGACATTTGCCGCCATCATAAAATATCATGTTACATTCAAGGCAGTTAAGTGTGCGTCAGTATATCTAGTATGTGTTTGTGATGGGGAAACACAAAAGGAAAGGGTTATTCTGAACTTTTTCTTTTAGTTGTCTTTTATATTCAATTGAAATGCACGCGCTGTTGTGTGTAGAAATTGGTGTTGTCGTATTTTCGGATGCGCATGTCAACATTTTCAAGGTGAGGATGTTCAATGTACATTGTACATGGAATAATGAGGCCAATAAAATTCTAAAATTATTTAAATAAATTCAATAATTCTATTTTTGAACACAAACTAGAAAATGTTTGATAAGTTTTGAAAAAGAGGATGCTACGATTACTTGTACATTTAAAAATTCTTAGAGTCGGTAACAAAGTATACCAATACATTTGGATAGAATAAATTGATGACAGATATTAATTTTAATTATTAACACACAGCTGAAATTAAAGAGGAAGCAAAACCATATAATGTGTGGCACAGAACTGCTGCTAACATTTTGGGATAAGTTATTATATGATAATTAGAAGTAATAGCTGTCAAAATTTTTTTTGTCGCTTATGGTTATTCAAAAAATGGTAAAAACTAAACAATATTTTTGCAACCCCAACAGTTTCTCAAAACATATCTACACTCTACCTTATGTGTTGAACTTATGGTAGTTTTCATCAAATTTTTTATTTTTTTTTTTAACTGTGTCATGGAGTTCGAAACGCGTCATCCTAGTGCGTGACACACTGAATTTGACCAAAAATATCAAACAATAAAAACACTTTATGATCGTTAGCCGAATTTGATGTATCATTTGATACAGTAACGTGAATTTGATATATATACAATACGATCGACTAAAACTAACAAACAATACAGTTTAAAATACACTGGCACGGCACGGCCTAATAAACTATATGCTTACTTTGACATACAAACTTGAAGTAAGCTAAGTTTACCAACAAAAACTTTGTAAAAGAAGCATGAGCTTTCAGGTAAAAAGGGAATCGTGGGGAAAGAATTTCCTCCATTCTCATGTTTGAATATTAACGGTCAAATTCAAACTATAATTGGTGCTGGACATTTTCGGCTGATATCGCATGTACATGTTTGACAAAATTGTAGATATATATACAGCTAATGATGTACCATTGTGCATCAGTTCGTCACAAAGGGGTCTGAAGATGAACTCGTCATGGAGTTCGAAACGCGTCATCCTAGTGCGTGACACACTGAATTTGATCAAAAATATCAAACAATAAAAACACTTTTCTGATCGTTAGCCGAATTTGATGTATCATTTGACTAACACTCTTACCCCTTATCTTAACACCCTAAGGAGGCTCTCATACAAAATGCACTTATGTGTATGTATTTCATGTCATCATATTTAAGAAAACCCAAACATTGTGTTTGCTATGGCTTATGGCAGTCTTCATTTTTTACCCAGGGACAGGTGTGACCAAATTTTTTTCTGTAACTAAATAACCAAATATTTAAATAAATGTTCACAAAATTTCACTATATTATTAATTGCAGTAACATCGTTATTGTTGGAAGGTATTAATGTTTATCATATAATTAAACGATTTTATTAAATTTTTTTATTTACGGGGACGGCTGTGACAAACAATTCTTATATTTCTTTTTTCTTATAAAACTTTTGTTCATAATTATCGTTCTCTTGTACATATTAATTCACCGATTTTTATTATGCCAAAAACAATTCAATGATATTTTGTCCGATGTACAAAGCATAGACAAGAGTTTGTGTCGATTATGTTGACGTGTGGTCTTCGTTGATACCATTTTCACACCGGTGTGTTTGGGCTTCTCGATGGTTTCTTGAATCTTTTAACACTAATGGTTGTGATAATGTATGGAGAAGGCACACCAAAGGGTGCTGATGATGATAGTTTGCCAACTATCGAAGTGGCTATCCGCCGTGCCAGCTTTCAACATAATCCATTTCACACAACTCTTGTAAAATAAATTCAATTAGCAATAATATAAACATATATCTTGAACCGAACCATGAAAACACATTCAATATGGAATTATATTTTTTTTCCTGTATAGGGCCATTTTACGTGAAATTGCCCTTATTTAACTTTTTAACTCTGTCAGTATGTCTATGCATTCTTCTGATCAAAGATTGACCATATTAAAAGATATTTGTTCATGTTATTATATAGTCGGGTTGCAGTCTGAAATGGGGTGACAGAAGGTTTGCTAAAACAATTTTTAAAAAAAAACTCAGTCAGAGATTGTGAAAGCCAGTACAGAAATTTCAGTCAAGTAAACTGACCGATGAATACCATCACCCCATATAAAATATTGTTTCAGTCTTGAGTAATTGTAATTAATAGATTTTTAATTAAAAGTGAGCCACAAAAAGAGGTGAGCTGTTATAGCCCATATTCATTCCTGATTCAAATTTTCATAACCGTACAACTTGAAATGGGGTGACAAACTTCGTCTTGCCAGCAAAGTTATTTATTAAAGTAAAAGTTGTACCGAGCGCTATGAACACAAATAAAATATGTCCTAAGGGAAAGTGGTCTAAGAGCTGAAGCCACATACACACTTACCATATTTTATCTGAAGCTCAAACGTTAAACGTTTCTTTGTGGATTACACTAAGTAGGTGATAGGCCGTAGTCAAAAATTTAATTTAAAATGTTTTATGTATCCAAGTGCAGGTTATATTCTGTTATCACTACTCGTTCTTATTTTTGGCAACAGGCAACACAAAGTTGTTCAGATTTAATCAGACCCATTTTTTTAATCACAAACAATTGTATTAACTTCGGTCAAGCCGTTTAGGATTAGCTTAGTGACAAATACCTGAATAAATATAATTATTAAGAATGATGGGGAAAACAAAACAAAAATTTTGCTAACAACTACCAAATCTATTTCTTCACGACTTAAATACATTTGCGGCACGCCACCTCTCCTACTGAACAAAAATAATAGTTTATATATTTCCATCTTCATTGCAAAGTTCTTTTGTTGCCTAAAATTTTATAGCTCTGAGGATAAAACTACAAATATCTTTATCCTGTTATAGCTTTACTAAATACAGAATTTGGGCACGATTGCGTTGGGTGTATTAATATTATTACTACATCCCTAAAGTGGGCGAAAAGGTACATTTGTATGGGAGGTACCATAAGGGGCGAGTCTAGACTTCAAAATTTGTCTCCAACACTTTGTCCTATTATAACATAACAAAAATTCAGAAATTGGGCACGATCGTGTCGAGTGTATTGATATTATTACCCTATTTATAAAGTGGGCGAAGTGGTACATTTGTATGGGAGGTACCAGAAGGGGCGTGTCCAGACTTCCAGATTTTTTCTCCAAATCTTTTTCCCGCTTGAACTTTACCAAATCCAGAATTTGGGCACGATCGCGTTATGCCTTTTAATAATATTAATCGATTTCTAAAGTGGGCGGTACCAGATGTGTATGGGAGGTACCAGATGGGGCGTGGATAGACTTACCATTTTTTTCTTCAAAACTTTATCCTATTATAGCTTTACTAAAAACAGAATTTGGTTACGATCACGTTTGATTTATTGATATTATTCCTCTATCTCTATAGTGGGTGGAAAGGTAGATTTGTATGGGAGGGGCGTGGCTAGGCTTTGGTTCAAAGAAACTTAGGGTCTAAAGTGACTCCTTCGATGTGTTACACTTTTGGGTCGTATCAAATGATATATACCCTCATCCCTAAGGGTGATGGTATACAAATTGGAAGTCGAGCCATGCCCCTTCCGGTACCTCCCATACAAATGTACCTTTCCGCCCACTTTAAAGATGAAGTAATAATATCAATAAATCCAACGCGATCGTACCCAAATTCTTTCTTTAGTAAATCTATAGCAGGATACAGTTTTTGAGAAAAAAATTTGAAGTCTAGCCACGCCCTTTCTTGTTCCTCCCATAAACATCTGGTACCGGTCACTTTTGAAATCGATTAATATTATTAATAGACCTAACGCGATCGTGCCGAAATTCTGTATTTTGTAAAGTTCAAGCAGGAAAAAGTTTTAGAGAAGTAATATGGAAGTTTAGACACGCCCTTTCTGGAGTAATAATATCAATACACTCGACACGATCGTGCCCAAATTCTGTATTTTGTTAAGTTATTACTGGCAACTCTGTTGTGATTAAGTCGTGTTTTTAATTGTGCTCCGTATTTTTGGTTAATTTTTCTATAATATATTGTGAATTAATTTATTGTTTACAGTTTGAAAGTGTCTAAAGTGGAGCTAATTTATCTCTCTTTTTCTAGTGTTATTATCTATTGGTGTTTTGTGTTCCTTGATCGTTTTTTTTTGCGTTCAATACGACCCAATACAATCTGTTGTGCATTTGTTTCAATTACAACAACTCTAATATTATTTGTTTGATACATTTGATTTGTTGTTGTTTCGTTTTCCCACTTTCGTTGATCTCTTTTGTGTCTAATTTTCGTTTATTTAACATTTTTAGTCTTGGTAAACGTTCTTTTTTTAGTTTCGATTTGTTCATTGATAACTGCTAGTTTCCTTATTTTGGCGATTTTTTTTTTTTTGTACAATGTCGTGTTCTAATAAAAATTGTACCATTAAATCAGACAACGAGCGTATGTTGTCATGCTGGATTTGTGACAATCTCTGTCACATTAAATGTGCCGGCATTTTGGCCAGAGTTGCCGATAGCCTAAATGAGGATAAAGGTATACGTTAGTGTTGCATCAAGTGCAGAAAGATTGAATCCAGTTTCTTTAAATTTTTTAAAAGCATGCAATCCGAATTCACGGAAATGGAAAGGGATTTGTCAATGCTTACATATAGGTTTTCGAAATTTACTAAAATGTTTAGCGATTATCCAGATTTGGAAAAGTGTGTAAACCCTTCTCCTAAATCTTCTCCTAAGAGAAAAAAGGTTACAAGGAAGGTAGTGTACTGTTACTGCTCCTCCATCGCCTTGTTTAATGGAGATAAACTCGCCTATATCGTCATCCATTAATGCTGACAAGGGGTCTTTTTCTGGAAATATTGCTCCTTCTGTCAGTTCGAATGAAAATTCGACTCTCTTGGTACCGGATAATTTAGAGTCTCTACCACGCCATGTGGTAAGTGATAAATCTGGTGGTGCTGGTGGTTCGAAACAGCAACCACATAGGGAGTTGACCGTTGTTCCCGCCAGGAGAACGATTTTTATTTCTATGTTCTCACCTGAGATCGCAGTTGAGGATATAAATTTTTATATTTCAAATAGAGTTGGTAACATGGAGGCAATATATTGTTACAAGATGAAATCCACTTTTTCGGAACGATTATCTTCGTTTAAAATAATTGTTCCCGATAATTTATTTGAGAAAATCGTTGATGTAAGTTTTTGGCCTGCAAAGGCTCTAGTAAAAGAATTTGTTTTTCGGGACAATGATAGGCGTGACAACTTAGCATCGCTGCCTAAATCGATGAAAACGACTTCAAAAAACTGAATATTATTTATCAAAACGTTCTTGGTCTAAACACAAAACTTTCGAGACTTTATGTTGATAGTTTTGGATTTTTGTCGGTATACTTCAATCCCTGAAAATTATTATTACCCTTATCAAATCCACTCAATAGATCCTTTCAGTGTCTCTTATTTTGACCACTTGTGGGTCCTTGAAAATTTATTGACTTTGAGGGCGACAAATACCTTTGGTCCCGATGGTATTCCAAATTCTGTATTGAAGTATTGTTCTGGCTCCTTGGCTAAACCATTGACTACGTTATTTAATGCCTCTTTAAAACTAGGTTATTTTCCTGATATATGGAAGAGCTCCTACTTGCTTCCTCTTCACAAATCAGGAAGTATTTTAAATGTTTCAAATTATCGGGGTATCGCAAAACTTAGCGCGATTCCATAATTGTTTGAGAAATTGGTTACGGATATTGTGTCTTATAATGTTTCTCCTATTATTGATAGCCGTCAACATGGTTTTCGTAAGGGTTTATCAACTGTGACAAACCTCCTTCAGTTTTCTTCACACGTGATTAATGGTTTTATTTCTGGTATGCAGACCGGTGTTATTTACACTGATTTCAGTAAAGCTTTCGATAAGGTTAATCATAGTCTTCTTATTCAAAAATTAAATGCTGTCGGTTTCAAAGGTAATATCATTGACTGGATAACGTCCTATCTTACAGGCCGCGAACAAATGGTCACATTCGGGGATTCTATTTCTAGGCCTATCCATGTGACGTCCGGTGTTCCACAAGGTAGCCACCTTGGCCCTGTACTGTTTTTGTTATTCATAAATGATTTGCCTAACGCGGTAACCGAATCTAATTTGCTAATGTACGCAGATGATTTCATTATTAGTTGCGATAATGCTCCAGATCACGTTCGTCTGCAATATAATTTGGATGCTTTTTATACATGGTGCAAGATTAACCTTATGGAACTAAATCTGAAGAAGTGTAAACATATGATGTTTTCCAGATCTCGTCCAATTATTCCTACTTTTCTGCAATTCCTACTTTTCTGTCTTAGGAATCTTCGTTGGGATCCGAACATAAACCTTCCACCTTATATATGTAGGTTGGCCCTGATTAAATTGCCTACCTTAGCTAGTAGACGGACCATGCTTAATTCTATAACTATTTATAAGATCCTTATGAGTGATATTCGCTCTAAATTCCTTCTTAGTCGTGTATTGATAAATGTTCCTATAAGACCTTCAAGATATTTTAAACCACTCTTCATCCCATTTCAACGATCAAATTATGCTATGTCTGAACCAATGCAGAGAATGTGTTCTGATTTTAATCACTTTTATCAATTTATTGACTTCTCCTCTTCTTCTACAACAATAAAATCATATATAATTAATTATCTGAATAGCTGAGTACATTTTTCCTGTTCTTGTTTTTTTTATGTCAATTAGCTTGTAAGATATAATTGTTAGTGTAGTGTTTAAATTTGGCTGATGTTATGTTTATCTGTAGCCGAATATTTGGCAATCTTAATGTTCGCTCTCCGCTACAGACCGGTCTGCAGTGTGTACGTTGTCCCTACGTTATAGGGATGTGGCTCCCTCGGTCGGTTGGAGCGGGTGTGTGAGGTGGCGTTGGGATCGTTCGAAAAAAAAAATTACAGAATAAAGTTTTGGAGAAAAAAAATTCGAAGTCTAGCGACGCCCCTTATGGTACCTCCCATACAAATGTACTTTCCGCCCACTTTAGAGTTGGAGTAATAATATCAATACTCCCAACGCGATCGTGCCCAAATTCTGTATTTAGTAAAGCTATAACAGGGTAAAGTTTTGGATAAATAATCTCGAAGTCTAGACACGCCCCATCTGGTACCTCCCATATCCGTCTGGTACCGCCCTCTGTATTAATATTATTAATAGACCTAATAGACCTAACGCGATCGTGCCCAAATTCTGTATTTAGTAAAGCTCGAGTAGGATAAAGCTTTTGAGAAAAGTCTGGATTTCTACCCGCGCCCCTTCAGGTACCTCTCATACAAACTTTAGAAATCGAGTAATAATATCAATATAATAGAAAATTGTATGTTTTACTGAGAGTGAGGGCATATGTAAGTCGGGTTGCCCGACTGAAACTTTCTTACTATTTCTCGTATCAAATGATATATACCCTCATCCCCAAGGGCGATGGTTTAAATATTTATTACCATTTAAAGTAAAAACGTGTCGTCGCGCCGCCTTTCAAATCAATTGTGTGTAATTTCTAGAGATTTTTGTATTGCATATATTTTAAGCTCTTTTGGTTGGACTAATCATTAATGTTCCAAAATAAACAAGTTTTCTGCTCTCGTTAAAATCAATTGAAAAACACATGAATGTTTTGGTTTGCGCAACGACGATATGTCAACAACGTGTATTATTCTTATAAAGAAATATGCAAACAAATAAAAAAGCTATAGGAAAATTTACATTTAAAATAACAAACACCTAGTTTTGAAACCTTTTTAATTACAAAAACAAAATTGTTTTTAAAGCGGCAATTTTGAATTAATAAGCAATGGTTTCTATGGCAAAATTTCTTGGAATGATCCATAGAACAGGAATCCTTATACGCCCTTGTACATTTTTTCGGCCCCCACAATTCGACCCGCCCTAATCAAGGTATACATTTCACACGAGAAAAAGTGTAGCGCATTAAAAAAAATTAGATGGACCACAGTATCATAAAGCCAAATTCGTTTCACGACTTGTTTAGATGATTGAGCCATGTCTGTCTGTCTGGTTTGCAGACAGGTTAATTTGAGTAAACCTTCTGACCCTTACTCTTACATAGATTTACCATTTTTAATATTTTTTTAAATGTAGTTGTGGGATTGTAAGTAGGCATAATAGCCTCACCCCTTCGTGTACCTGCTATACAAAACTACAAACTTTATATTTTCCTCATAATTTCGAAACCGAAACAGAAGGAAATTTGAATTTAGGTAGTTTAGTTATCTCGTAATAGTGGAAACAACTCTAATATACTTATAAAAACATGCCTTTGTTGTAAATGCACTGAAGGCAATACAATTTTCTACAATCTAATCCTTTATTTAAGTTTAATTATGAATAAAAAGGATTCCGTTGTGCTGCCCTACTAGTACTTTCCATACATGCTACCTTATTTTCAGAAAATAAAATTTTTCCCAATAATTTAAAAAATTGTTTTATTGATCTGAGCTTGTGTGTATTATGTTGACGTCTGTTCTTCCTTCGCACCGGTGTGTATAGCTTCTTGATTCTATCTTTGAGCTATTAACACTTAAGGTTTGTGATGAAAGTGGATGAGTCACAGCAAAGGTTGCTGATAATGACAGTTTAGCAACTATCGAAATAGCTTTCCGCCCTGCCAGCTGTTAACATAATACATTTTACATAAAACTTGTAAAAACAAACCCTATTGGCAGTAATTTCCAATAGTAAATGATCTTCAGCCGAACTATGATTATTAAAATAAGTAAGTTAAATACGAATTTGTCAAGTAACAAATTCTTAGATTAAATATTAATATTAACAATCAAAACAAGAAAGAAGTTAAGCAAATGGTTTCTTATAGTGAATGGTTGTGAAGTTTTTCGAGTCTATGCACTCAAGAATAAATTCTCATTTTGTTGTTTATTCTGGTGCATAAGACTTGATAAACATTTTGCAATCATTTGACCAAAGTCTGCTGATGAATATTCGTAGCTGAATCCGAAACAGCTGTACAGACATTATGAGAATATCATTCTGCTTTTAACTTCTTTCAAAACCCCTGGTCTTGAGCTTGAGACAAATTCCAAAATCAAATATTGAGATTTATCTGACTTACAGTAAGATATAAAATATTACATTAATCTCTGAGAAAAAAATGTTTGGAAGAGAAATGACATTTACTCTCTTAGCGTAATGTTTTCTCCCCACTATAAGTTTGCGTTCTAAATTTAAGTTTAAAATTCTTAATTTTTTTTGACCAAAACGTACTTAAGTTTAAGAGTATAAATTCTACAACTAAGTATGAAAATCTTAAGAGCTTGTGTGAATCAGGTGACATGTGGTCTTCGTTGATGCCATTTCCGTTGATGTTTCGACTTCTTGTTACTTTCGTAGATATTATAACACTTAAGGTTTATGATGACAGTGGAGAAGACACAGCAAAAGGATGCTGATGAGATAGTTAGAAACTATCGAAGTAGCTGTCCGTATATTACACTATGACACAATTTGAGGGTCATTGTCTCGGGGGTGAACCAAACCAATATCAAACGATAGCATTTGACCTCAGTAATGAACCCCTAAACTCCATTTTGCTCCACTACGTCACAAATTTTTTTTACAGTGGTTTGAAGTTTGATTTTTTTGGTCAAAAGTCAATTCAAAAAATATGAAAAATCATCTATAAAATACATTTGAGGTATTTCATGTCCTCTGAAACCTATATCAAAATATTCAGGGGAATATTTTCTCGGAACATTTTAGCCCTCTATCTCCCACCCATAGGACATTTTTGGCCCAATTCCGAAAAACTGTTTAAAAGTCAACTTTTTAGAAAGGTCAAGGCTTACAATCATCGATAGAAATATTCTCCGGAGAATTTCACTAAGAGTCACCGAAGACAAATAAACTCTACGAGTCAAAGTTTATAAAATAAAATCAAAATAAAATGTTAAGAAGGCTATTTTTGAGCAAAGAGTGCAACAAGCATTTTTCGGGAGTGAACCAAACCAATATCAAACGGTAGCATTTGACCTCAGTAATAAAACCTTAAACTCCAATTTGCTCCACTTCGCCACAATTTTTTTTACAGTGATTTGAAGTTTGATTTTTTTTGATAAAAAGTGGAATCAAGGAATATTCCCCGGAAAATTTAAATGTAGGTGCATGAGTTTTCATATTGTTTTTATTTAACTTTTGACCAAAAGGGGTTTGTTACTGAGGTCAAAAGATATCGTTTGATATTGGTTTGGTTCACCCCAGAAAAAGTGTGTTGCTCTGTGTTTTTGTTTTAGATCAAAACTCCTCAAGGCTCAGCTTTTAAAGCTGTGTGAAATTGATCATTTGCTGCATTATCTGCTCGATAGTGGGAAATAACCAACACTCGACGCTCGGCTGTAATGATCTATGTCCCTTAGATTTTTAACTTTTGAACGCATTAGTTTCAGATTAGTCTCATTAAAGTTTATGACTTATAGTTTTCAATCAATTATAAACGTCAACCAGCTTTGTTCAATTTGGCTTGGAATGACTCATGCTTCACTTATTCCTGTAGGCATCGATTCATTTATTGCCATTTAAAAACAATGTAAATACATTTTTTTTTTAATTCTATGCCTCCGAATTTAGTACCACTGACAAAACGGATTTATTTTCTCTAATGAAATGCACATCAAATGCTAATCCTTTATTTTTTTTAAAATATTTAAATTAGAAATATCGAACTCTTACCGCTTTTCCTGTTTTTCTTGAAAACTCTAAATTCTTTATGATTTGAAGTGGTACAAATAAAATTCTTCTGCAAATGAAGTGTATCATAAAAGTGGGCATAAATTAAAAATCATAAACAAAATACGCCAAAAAAAACTGCAAAAAAATCCTTGAGTTTTTTTTTCTACTGCTACTGCGTGGATAATATATTAACCAAACTTAGAGAAGATGCAATGCAACTCCGCTCTCACATACACACGGGCATAAACATAAACTCATGGCAGGATATAAACTACCAACACATGGACAAACCCAAGCTACGGTAAATCATAGCGGTAGTGTTGCGACATCACTACAAACGCAGATTTTGCTGCTGCTTCTCGTGTTGGTACTACTACTACGGTCATTGGTGTACTTGGACGCATTTTGGGTGCTCGAGTTGGCCATCTTCTCTGCGCTTTTCGTTATTTTTTTGGACGTTAGGTTTTAAGTAAACATTAAAATAAATAAATGACTTGACAGCGACAGTGCTAAAAATTCTTTGCGTTTTATATATTTTACGACAAGAAGTGGATGCGAAAACGAAAGCAAAAAAAAAAATGCCAGAGCATCAACTCCAGCTCTCTGGCCATGTTACCAAAATATATGTGGCCTAGCTAGAGAATGGGGGCCAGGACACGATGCAGGCTCTCTCTCCGCTTCATTTTACTGTTTTGAGATGTACTCTCAGAATGTTGTTATATATTTTTCTAAGGATGCGACTTGATACGGATCGGACCCAACAAATGACACTCACATCGCTACGAACACACGGTGAAGCTCTTGACATTCTAGTGTAACAGTACAAGAATCATGTGGATGAGGCAAAAGAAAAACAAATGCCCAAATGAAGAGGACACGGACTGAAGTATATACGAGAAAAAAAGCAGCAAACTCTAGGAAAGCAAAGGATTTCATAAAAATTGCGCAATTTAAAATGTCACAACATAAATTTTTGTTTGCGCTTTTCGTTTATGCAACAATCTCTCCATCTTTGTTTCGTCCTCGCAATATAACAAAAAGGACACTGGAAATCCTTTCATTTGTCCTAGTATATATCTGACACATACATAAACACGTGTTAGGGCTATCCTATTCTAGGGTTGCATTGGAGCAAGTGTGTGTCTATCTCTGCATCATAAGAAATCCTCCAAACTCATTGTGTCACTCTGTGTACCCAAAGTCCAAAGTTGTATCAAAATAACTCTTAAGTAATACAAAAGGCAAATGCAAACTCAACAATGCAGGTTAAAATGCAATTCATTTTAATGGCATACAACACTCGAATCGACCAGGTAGGTTTTACAAAGACGCAAGGTAATTTTTATTTATATAACAAGGCTTCAGGCTGATAATGATGTGCAATGGGCACTTACACATAATATTGTCAGACCCTTTTTTTAAATTAAAATATTATTTTCGCTTTGAAAAACATATCATCGTAATATATGTATAACAAATAATAAAATTATAAAAAAGGGTGAGATGATTTATTTTCGTTAAGTGATTAATTGTAATACCGAGGTTAGATTGTCGTTGTAGTGCAAGACAAAAAACATGAGTACGATGTATTAGATATTTTTGACATAACATCGAACCAATACACACAGTACACCGACACTTTTTTGTGTGGCTGTATTATCATTTATATCATTACTTATTATTACTACTTCATTTCGGACGTATTCTATTTATGCTAAAAAAAAATTTTAAAACAGCAGACCACTGGTCAGAGGTGACTGTCTGATCATGACTCTCTGGAAGATGTTCACCCGCCCATTCGACGGTACTCGACGTTAACGATGATGGGTCTAAGTAATTTTTTCTCGAAGACTCCCAGAATAGATTGGTGCGTTTGTGTCATTACCCAGGATTCTGCTATGTAGAGCATGACAGGTAGGAACAGTGTCAGGTAAAGTTGAATCTTTGTTCTTCGAGATAGGGCTTTGCCATTAACCCTGCTATTATGTTGGGGTCATTTGATGACCCAAATCGTATTTAACGTTGTCTTATTTCTAACTGGTAGGATATTTTTGAAAGTTCTTACTGCTCAGTGCATAATTTTTTGAAATACATAGAATTCAGTTAATTGGAACAACATTTTAGGCATAGACTATTTTTTTTTGTTTCATGTCCATGGAGCGATTTTCCAATATTTCTCGTGTACTAACATTTGAAGATAGGCAATGAAGAAGATCAGAACGAAGGGAAGATAAACTTGGCCCTATTCCCAATTTTTATGAGCAATAATCCCAAACTGCTTTACGTTCCAAATGCTCATATAACATTTGACGAAAATTTCATTCCTTCCGAGGTAGATGCCCCTTTTTTTTAGTATACTTTCCAAATTAACCTGGAAAATATGGCAGAAATGCGTGTTCACAGTTCCAAATTTACTTAGGCAAAGTGGGAGATATTGCTGAAAGCAACCATATCGTGAAAGAAATTCGACTACCGATAATTTTTTACGAGCCATACTCTTGCTTTAGAACTACCAAAGCAAAAAATTACTATTGTTGGTACAGTAAGAAAAAACAAACGTTTCTTGTCGGTTCATGCTACAGCACAACAATTGCTTAAGCTTCCCAATTACTTCATTATTTTTTATGAAAAACAAACTATATTTTCAAAAGCGTAGGAAAGTTTCAACCTTATAGCGTGTTTACCAACCGGCCAGTCACCGGTTATTACAGCTAGGATGTCCTTCAGGTGGACTCTGGACAGGTTCAGCACAAATCTTCCTCTGTTTATTCATTGTAGGCCAAATTGGTTTGGTCGCCGTGCATGTGGGTTCTCTCACCCATCTCTCCTTAGCAATGAGGTTCAGTTTTCCCGCAATAAGCTGTTTCCCCATTATGAGAGGCCCGTCGAAGAAGGAAAAAAATATCTTTACTGAGTGCATAACTTGCACTCCGACTCTAAGGACTTATTGTAATGATAAAACATTTATTTAAACTATACAAATTTAAATTTTCTCAGTAAAACTATATGAGGTCATAATATGACCCAAACATAACGTGTGTGATTTTTTTCTAACATAGTAGCAGGGTTAAATCGCTTGCTTAGCGCATAGCAGCATCGGTATGCCATTAATACTCGTCTCTTGATTTCTAGGATGACATTTTTATTTTTAAGTGGGTTATGTGATTTTTGTAAATCAATCTTTTTGAAAGCGGTCGTGCAAAAATTCTGTAGTTTGTTTAGCTATAACAGAAGAAAGTTTTTGAGAAAAAAAAAACTGAAAGTCAAGCGGGCCCTTCTGTTCACTCCCAAACAAATGTACTACTCCGCCCACTTTAGAAATCGAGTAATAATATCAATATAATAGAAAATTTTATTTTTTACTGAGGATATATGTAAGTCGGGTTGCCTGGCTGAAACTTTCTTACTGTTTTCTTGAAAAATTGAAAAATGCGAGGCCGCACTGGTATTCAGACTTTGGTGAGAAGAATCGTCAGTGACCTTGATGGTGCCAATTGGGATCCATGATCATCTCCATTTTTACGTTAAAGAGATGGTATGACAGAAAATGGCTCTGTTAAGTTTTTGCCTTTTTTCACTGAAGTCTTCGCATCAGTCATCCTGTCAAGTCGTACCAGCTTTGAAGGGTGCCAAACTCAGCCATGGCGTGATAGCGTTACTTATGCTGCCTTTTGGAACGAGAGGAGGACAAAAGTGTTCCCTCCATGTTTGCAGCACACTCTGATTGTCCGTGTACAGATTTCTGCCCTCGTAAGGTGTTAGCTTTAGGAAGAATATTCAGGCTTCACCTTTATCCCTGTAATTTTCGATTTCCTGGCTCTCTCTATTCTTCCATAAACCCTTTTTCCGCCTGATTAAACATTTTCCCCTTATAACGCTCCGTCACAGCACAGTCAATGTATTTTAGTCAATGTAGACTGTAGTTTAGCCTTGTTTGCAGCATTCATATCCTCAGACATTTCACATTCATCATTGTTCCAGGGCTTGCCGAAGCGCGGTTTTCAAAGCCCATTACGGTCGTTGCGGAAGTGATCATAGAAATCGCATTATACTGCCAATGGATCATCAGAAGGAGGGGGGTTTGTTTTGAAGTTATTGAGAGAGTTGGTTGGAGTAGTCATTGGATATCTCGGTGATATGCATCTTTGTGATATCTAGCTTCCTTTGCAGTTGGTTACGAGCGTTTGTTTCATTTCTTCGTGATTACATAATAATTGTTTTTTCTTATGGATAGTCACTCACCTAGTTTCTGGGGGCTGCTTAAGCCACTAAGAGAGCCGTTGTGTTGAGCCTCAATAACTTCTGTTATCGACTTCCTAAGACACATCAGTGGTAGCATGCCATTTAGGTTACCCCTCTGACCTTTTCTACCACTGTAGCCCTAGAGAGATACAATTTGGTGCATAGATAATGTTCGGGGGACTGGATGTAATTTGCAGACGAAATTTAAATAAATATGAAATGATTTGCGTTAGTAAGGACATCACTTTAGAAAGTGTGAACCACTTTGACTAATATTTGTTTACTGTTCATAATAATCCGCATAAATTTCTAGAGAGTACCCGGGACTATAGATATGTGCGGATAATTTGCGGACGGATTTTTTAATTCGCGAATTAGTAATAACATCAATTTTTCCCCAAGAAAGAAATGAGCGAGCATGCACAGGTGTTTAACAATTTTCTACAGAACCGGTTTGTTGCAATTTGCGCACAATTTTTCCTGCAAACATATTTATTCAATTATGATGACCAAAAAAAAAATCACGAAGTGAAAAAAATGCATGATTTGGACGATTTTCGTAAAAGTCTTCAACAATCTTATCGTGCTAACCACTGTTTCGTCGTTAAAGTATTATGCCTTCAACAATTCACATTGTACTTTTGAGAATTGTTTGACACCTCTGATGCTGCTAGGTGAGAAGGTGGCACAAATGGGATGGGTCAAAGGCAAGGTTGTAACTAGTGTCCTGTTTGGACATAATCGCGCCTGCATTATTGGTTGATGTTTGTTGCCAACAAATAGAATAAAAAACACCGAGTAGATGCTACCATAAACGTGTATATACGTGTATATAGAAATATGTATATATGTATATGGTGTGGTGCAGTAACATACCTTTCGTGTGATGATGATGGTTGTCGGTCTTTGGTACTGATACTGTTGTCCTTCTGTTTGTTGCTGCAAAAGATTGTATGTCCGCTTTGCTGTAACTCTTGTTATCCTGGTTAGTGATGGCACCACAATGTTGCTGCTGCTGTACAACATAACAATGTGGATGGAAATTTATTTTGTTTGTTATTTTTTGAAGATTATGTGTATTTTGTACCCTGACAGGGATCAGCATAAAATGTTGCAAGCTGAGCTGTTTTCATTTGGTTCCCGTTTACATTTTTTCCATTGGCTTTCTGTGTTCATCTCTTTTATTCATCTTTTCAAGCTCATATTTTGCTGTTGTTTTAACTTTTCAAAAATTCTGAGGTTTTTCCTTTTTATATATTTTGCTTTTATTTTTGGTCATTCTATTCATGATCCTTTTGTTGTTGATTCCCCCGAAATTGCTTCAGCTAACGGTGATGCTGCTAGGCATCACCCCGTTTGCTTCCGACACCAGGACATTCATCCATTTATGGGTATTTGTGAAAAACCCTTGCCATTTTTGTTGTGTTTTGAGGGGCACAATTGGTTAAGTTTACTTAAGGTGTGGAAAATGTTATGTGTAAACATGACTAAAAGTTGTGGTGAATTCGTAATTAGACATGTTGCGAAAAGGACTGAGCTGCAGTCTTTAACATGTGAAAAAGTGTTTTAGAAAAAAAAAATATTAAATTCTTTAGAAGTTATAAGAGGAGTCCATATAGCTTAAGGTTGGTGATATATATTTTTTTGTGGGATTAATGTGATAATGGAAATTGCATTTGACCTGTGGTAAGGTGGCACTGCTAGTTTTTGTTGTTATTTGATTTAGTTTCTAGGACATTTGAAGCAATTACCAGGTGGTAATATTCAAATTACATACAAAATAATGAATCTAATCAATATTTTAATAGACACAACGTGGATTTTATAATTTGTAAAGAATATTTCAGTAGAAGCGTCATTACGACGCCATTAGGCAGTAAAACAGGCAAGGCAGCATTCTAAGCGAAAAAGTCAGATGAGGGAATATAGAGAGGTAAAGGGACGGAGGTGAACCCCGAAAATTCTACCAGAAAGAAAAGCATAAGGATGATAATCTGGTTACAGATAAGTAGGAGATGCTGCAGAGAACACTTCCACCAATTGTTTTTTTCCAGAAGGTTTAGATTGTCCGCCAATCCGAAGTTGCTCATTTGCAGATTGAAGATGACATAGAGAAGGTAAAAAAATCAATTAATACGGATTCAGGATTTTTGCCACTAGAAGTTATTGATTTCGAATTTGAATTAAAATTCTACCAGAAATTAAATCTCTATCAGAACACAGAATTTAAAAAAAACATGTTTATCTTGTCTTTAAACTCTTCTATTGCAAATGCTACCAAACTTACTGTTCCACCAAACTTACTGCTTTTTAAAACATTAAAAAAATTTTCCATTAATATATATGCTGTAATCCTGTAAGTCGACCAAGTTTTGGATCTATTTTACCAATTTTAAAGCCTGTCCTTAGAGAAGGAGCTCTCACCGATTTATACGAATTCCATTCTCTACGAAAATGCCATTTGTGAATTGGAAAAACATTTCATTACTCATCTTAACTCAGCATAGCTTAAAATTTATTCCTATCAGGATGCAGCAGGCAATCCACCATTTAAGGAGTTGGCTGAAGTGGTTTTGAATACGCTCTGCGTGCCAACTAGTAATGCTTGCGTGGAGAGAGTATTCTCATTTATGAACACCGCCAAAACTGAAATACTCAACAAAATGCAACATGAGCTTCTAGAGACATTATTATGAACTAGCTGACCGGGCAGACTTCGTCCTGCATAAAGAAGTATTGACTGAAATTTAACTTTTTTTGGTTGGAATAAATCTTCGGGTTGTGTTAGTTTCTTTTGATATTCACATCGAAATTTAACAAAAATTTTGAGGTATATTAAAATATAATATAGTTTTAATGACAGAAATTTATTGTAATGCTTTTGATAATAGAGTATGTATGGAAGAACCAAAGAAGTGTACATATTTTAATCAGTGGGTCATTCTACACGTGAACATGCAACATAAAGGTGTTCATGCGAAAAATTTGGAATTTTTAAATTTGAACAGACTGTCCCTCAGATTTATTGAATGTCTTTGCAAATTTTAACCAAACAGGAAACTGTAGTCATTTAAACCTAACGGCAAATCCGTGGGTATCATTGTTATACATAGTAGCAACATTTCGGTTCCCTTATATTTTCTGGGTAAATTAATTTAAAAAGGATAACTCAATCATGTATTGCTTCTTAAATCCTATAATACGTGATCAAGGGGATTCAACGTTTTTTTGTGTGTCATAGTACACTCATTCCTCATTATGATTTGACATGTTTGCAACATTTTTTAACTTGATAACTCATGTGCGGTTCTCAGAAAATTTAAATTTTTTGCTCTATTCTGCAACATCCAAAACAGCTGCGCAATACAGGAGGATGCAATAGCCAACGCGATCAAACATTTTGCAAAATCGTCGATCTAAATGTAATAGAATGCAGATTTGAGAAATGTTTAAATTCGTGATTATTCGATTTTTTCTGCCGTAGATCTCAGTCACATACACCACTGGTCTCAAAAAATTTCATACCAAATATCAAGACGAATAATGCTGCAGTCATTCAGCTATTGCTTTTGGAAAACAGAATTTGGCAGGGCTACCCCTTATGCTTGATCACGAATATTGGTGTTTATTCCACATCCTATTTCAAATCCCCCCTTTTTCTTTAGAATACGTATATTAATGTTAATTGAATCCACAACAAATTCCATTACCATTCGCAAAATTATGTCCTACGGACGGAGCCACGCCTTATGATCTAGGCCATCAGATATTGCACTTTTACAAATTAGGTCCTATGAGTAGGGCCATTCCTACTATTCTAATACTTCAGATACCGCACTTTAACAAATTAGCTTATAATATAATTCTGCAGTTTTAGACCTGATAATATTGCATCCACACCTGATTTAAAGTCACTAATTTTAGCAGTAAGCCAGATATTGCATTTTTGTTAATGGGGTGGAATGGATTGGCCTCACCTCAGAGACATCAGTTAAATGCTGTAGCATCCACTGAGTTTTAAACAAACTCAGTTTAAATCTTATATACATAAATATACAATTTGTCTGTGTCATTTGAAAATTTAAATATTGACAAATTTAACATTGACA
>CAXIUB010000209.1:0-89426 GCA_964034835.1 Muscina levida | reverse complement strand
AATAACCATAGAACCGAACTTAAGTTTTAGTCTTTACAGGTGGCAATTCTTGTTTTATTACCTTTATTTTTAAAATTTTGAAGGAAGTAACGTTTCGTCTTTCCTCTCTTCTCGTTATATCGTTACCAGGACTTGTCTAAGAGTGTATTTTCATACCCAAGTACAACAATGGTAATTGGTTGGTTGGAATACTTACTTCATTACTGAGCTGGCACTTCTTTGCAATCACATTGCCGCACGGATTATATACCGCACGTAGAAAAATATTATAAGTTGCTCGATCTTCTGCGCTTCTTCTCCAATTAGTCACACCTAATTCTGTAAGGTTTCCAGTGGCCAAGCCTTTCCCACGGAGTTTTGGTCGACCTCTTCTGCGACGTCCATCGAGTTCATTGTCGAAGACTTTTTGAGCTGGAACATTTTCGTCCATGCGTACCACATGTTCTAGCCAACGCAACCGCTGCACCTCAGTGCGTCTGACCACTTCAATGGCAGTGTACAGCTCTTATAGCTCATGATTCATGCGTCGCCGATAATCTGCGGTAACGATGTTAGGCCCATATATTTTACTGAGTATTTTTTTTCGAATACTGCCAGAACCGATTCATCCGCTTGCATCATAACCCAGGATTCTGAACCGTAAATAAAGCCAGGTAGAACCAGTATCTGGTATAGTTGGATTTTTGTTCGTCGAGAGAAGGCTCTGTCATTGAATCGCTTGCTTAGTCCATAGTAGCATTTATTAGCAAGCGGGATTCTTCTCCGGATATCGAGGCTGACAATATTTGTTTTGTTGATGGCGGAGCCTTGGTAGATAAAATTATCTACCACCTCAAAATTATAGTTGTCAATGTTCACGCAGTTTCCCAAACAAGTAGATTCTTTGTTCGTTGAAACTAATAACTTCGTTTGTCCTCGTTCATCGTTAGACCCATTTTCGCTGATTCCTTCTGCAAACCTGCAGTCACATCCCGCAGTTTTCGACCGATGATGTTTACGTCATCAGCGTACGCGAGTAGCATGTGGCTTTTGTTAAATATCGTGCCACTTGTGTTTACTGCTGCTTTCCTTATTATCATCTCCATCACTATGTTGAAGAGGTCGCACGATAGGCCGTCGCCTTGTTTTAAGCCTCGACTGGTATAGAATGGCTCCGTAAGGTCCTTGACAATCTTTACTAAAGACTTCGTGTCAGTCAGCGTCATTCCGCAAAGGCATATCAGCTTCGCTGGAATACCAAACTCAACCATGGCTTCGAATAATTTCTGTCATATCGGGCTGTTGAAGGCACGTGCCGATCTGTTTCTCTTTGGGTATTTTCCAGGATTTGCCGAAGTGTAAATATCTGATAAGTTGTTGGTTTGTCAGGTCTAAAGCCATACTGATAAGGCCCGATCAGGTTGGATAACACTGGCTTTAGTCTTTCACATAACACACTCGACAGGACCTTATATGCGATGGGTAACAGGCTGATCCCGCGTTAGTTAAAGCACACACTTGGATCACCTTTTTTCAGCACAGGACATAATACGCTTAGATTCGGGAACTTATTAAGTATAATATCGCGACCGAATTATTAATCGTACCTGACGTAGTATTAGTACCAAAATGCTACAGTGCCAAATTCTACAAGAATACTAAGACGAATAGTATGTTCTTGCAACAGATTGAAGTCCGATTAAACAGAACGGAATTGAGTTATACCAACAGAAATTGGGTTCATCCAATTAAGGTTGGATTCAATAGACCGAAGTGCGAATAAACAGCATGGAGTCGAGTGAAAACAATTGAAATTGGATTTAACTATTCGAAGTTAGATTCAATAGACCGAAGTTGGAATAAAACGATCGGTGACGTGTTAAACCATCCGAAATTGGGTTTAATCAACCAATGTTGGATTCAATCGACTAAATTCTAATTAAACCGACTGGAGTCAAGTTAAACCAACTAAAATTAGATACAACCAACCGAAATTTGTATTCAACAGACTGAAGTCCGATGTAAACACTTGTTGAGTTGGTATCTTTCAGCATGGCAGATGACACAGTTTATTCATCTCTGTCCCGTCCATCATACTTTCGGTATGGTGGTAATGTCAGCCTTATATTTGTCGAGGACGTCAATTGGATAGAGCTACCATCTCTGTAAAAAGTTCGGAAATTCCAGGAAATTCCATAAACGCAGATGTTCTGTGGCATTTGGGGACATTCGTAGATTGTTTCTGTCAGTAGAATTTAATAGTCTAAAGTCATATGATACCTTCCGGGGTTGAGATTAATCAATCGAAATTATTTTTAACCGACCGAAGATGGATTCAACACTGAAGTACGATTAAATCAATTGGGGGTCAGGCTAAACCAATCGAAATTTTGTTTTGTCAACATAATTAGGATTGAATAAACCAAAGTACGATTAAACCGACTGGAATGGAATCAAATTAATCGTAATTGGGTTCAACGTAATGCATTTGGATTCGGTATAAACCAACCGAATTTTGGTTCTATCCGAAATTAACCGAAACTGGATTCAACAGACTTATAGCCGATTAAACCGACCGGAGTCGAATTAAACCAATCGACATTGTGTTCAACCAACCACAGTTGGATTCGGTACAAACCAACCGAATTTGGGTTTTGTCAACCGAATTCCGATTTAACCGACCAGCGTCGCGTAAATACCACCGAAAGGAACCGAAATTGGATTCTACAGACTGAAGTCCGATTAAACCGACCGGATTCGAGTTAAATCAACCGAAATTGTGTTCAACTGAAGTTGGATATAATAGACTGAAGTCTGATTTATCCGATCGGGGTCGAGTTAACCCAATCACCAACCAAAGTTATGTTTAACAGACTAAAGTCCAATTAAATCAACCGGTGTCGAGTTAATTGGATCCAACCGACCAATGTTTGGATTCAACATATCGAAGTCCGATCTAAACTATCGAGGACGCTTTTAGACTATCAATCTATATCTAAATTCGTATCTTTCAGCATATCAGATATCATAGTTTTTTCGTCGTAAGCATTTTTGTCCCATCCATCATATCTCTTGTACGGTGGTAATGTCAGCCTTATATTTGTCGGGGACAACCGTCAATTAGGTAGAGGTACCATCTTTGTAAAGAGTTCGGAAATTCCAATTGCATGTCTTATATTAAAGTTATTCAACATCGCGCCTTCTCACATCTGCTACTACTGATCGTAGATGTTTATTGGTATTTGGGGATGTTCATAGATAGTTTCTAACAGTTGAATTCAACAGACTGAAGACTGAATAATTTCAATCTAAATTATTTTTAACCAACCGAAAATAGATTTAACACTAAAGTACGATTAAATCGATTGGGAGTTAGGCTAAACCAATCGAAATTTTGTTTTGTCAACCTAAATAGCTTTAGATAGACCGAAGATCGATTAAACCGACCGGAATGGATTCAAACTAATCGAAATTGGGTTCAAACAACCGCAGTTTGGATTCGGTTTAAACCAACCTAATTTGGGTTTTGTCAACCGAATTCCTACTACAGGTTAATGTTGACCCGTTAAATTCAACAGACTGAAGTCCGGTTAAACCGACCGGAGTGAGTTAAACCAATAGAAATTGTGTTCAACTAACCGAAGTTTGAAGCAACACACTGAAGTTCCAATAAACCGAACGAAATCGAGTTAGAACAACTGGAGTTGGAACCGAACATATTGAAGTCCGATCTAAACTGTCGTGAATTCTTACAAACTATCAATCTAAATCAAAATTCGTGTCTTTATGTACAACAGATGTCACAGTTCATTCGTCGTAAGCATCTTTGTCCCGTCCACCATATTTTTTGTATGGTGGTAATGTCAGCCTTATATTTGTCGATGACACTCCTCAATTGGATAGAGGTACCATCTATGTAGAGAGTTCGGAAATTCCAGTTGTATATCATATATTTAGTTCACTCAACATCGCGCCTTCTCACCTCTGCTCCTACTGAACGCAGGTGTTTATTGGCATTTGGGGACCTTCATAGGTAGTTTCTGACTATTCGCAGGTGACTAACGATCAGAAACCCCAAATTAGGTAATAAAACCTGTGCACTTTGATATTTTTTCGTTGATTATATTCTCATATTTTCACCTTATCAAAGCTGAATACGTACTCAAATATAAAAGTTTTCATTTTATCCTAATTTTTAGTCCTTGTGAGAGTCCTTGTTTTAGATCATTTTTGATCTATGCAGGCCGATTAGGGTACACGTTGCAGAATCCTTTCAAAAACTAGTACCAATAAGGAAAATGTTCCTTCTCTTCTCAGCCAAAGACCTCTGTCTTCAAGGAGTCATATTAACTGTGTATTAAAAAACGCTTTATTTCCTTAAGAAAAAAATTTAATAATATCCCGAGGAAAGTCAAAATTTCTCTGTTGTTTTCTTGTGCGTCCAAACATAATTAACTAAATATGTATGTATGTATATTTAAATATTCTACGATTTTTTTTTTCTAAATGAAAATTTTCTTTACGACTATGACATCTGTTGGCTGATGGTCTCTGGCCGTGGATATTCACAAATTCTCTTGTGTATTGCGGACGATAATAAATTGTAGGTCGACATGGTCGCTGTCGTCGTTGGAAAAAAAATCTGTTGTGATTTTGAAATATTTGTCTCTCTGTTTTTCTTTGCTATCACTGGCTAATCTTTTTCTGCTGAGGCTAATGTGGCTATGGATTTCGAATTGAACCGTAATGATGATCATGATGATGACCATCACTGTCATCATCATTATCATTATCGCCATCGTCGTCGTAGTGCTAATAATGGCCAAAACAATTAAGAAAAATCATAAATCGGTTGAATATTTGGAATATTTTAGCTAATTTTGTGTTTGAATTTGAAGCGAACATAAATTTTGTGTATTAACAAATTCCTGATGTGTTATTTTTGTTTTTTTTTTCTTCTTGTTATTGTTGTTTTTCACTCGTCTAGAACACTCAACAAATGAAAAATAATCAAACAAACATTCCTGTCTGTCCATTTGAATTTTCATTATTATTTTAGCTGAGGCCAGAAGATTAGTATTTTTACTTTTTTGAAATTTGAAAGAAAAAGACGAAAAAAAATACACAACAATACGAATATAAGTCCGTCCATCTATCCATCTGTTCAGAGGTAGCCGCTGCGTGTTCTGATGTTTAAGTTTTCGCTCTTTCCCCTATTAATGACACTTAATTTTCCTTAATCGCCAATTGGCGTTGAAAAACATTTTCAGTTTTATAGATTTGTTTTTCTTTAGGTTTTGTTGGTGTTGCGTTGTGAGAAATTATGTTATCCACTGGTACCTTTGAAGATTATGGTGTGTGGTGTTTAATACTTTCTGTTGGATTGGATCATCGTTTTATGCCTACATGATTTTCTATTAAATTTTTTGTTTAAGAAAAACACTAAAAAGTTAATTTTTATAGTTATGATTTATGTTTTCAGTAAAACGAAGATGTCTTCTTGTGATTTCCTAAAGAAATTGATGTTCGTATTTTAATTTTTTTATTACAGTTGAGACATCAAAAAAATCTAAATGTCGCAATACGAAATTCCTTAAATTTGTCAATGGCAAATTATATTGATAATCTTTTGATAATGATCATGGAAATCTTTAGGAAATTTATAAAAAAATAAATTTGTAGATATCAATTTCTTTTGATTATTGTCGTAAATTCAACGATTTTTATGATTTTCAAAATGCATGTCAAATATTTAAAAAAAAATACATTTTATAGAAAAGCAAATCAGTTCTGATTTAAAAATGTAATAGGTAAATTTAAAAAATATGAAATTGAGTTCAATCCACCGCAGTTGGATTCGATATAAACCAACCGAGTTTCAGAAATAAACAGACCATAGTTGTGTTAAACCCACCGAAATTGGATTCAACAGGCTGAACTCTGATTAAACCGTCCGGAGTCGAGTTAAACCAATAGAAATTGTGTCCAACCGACCTAAGTTGGATTTAATAGACTGAAGTCCGATTAATTTGTTCGGGGTCAAGTTAAACCAATCGAAATTGCGTTCAACCAAACGAAGTTATTTTCAACAGAGTGAAGTCCACTTAAACCAACCGGAGTCGAATTAAACCAACTGAAATTAGATCTAACTAACCGAAATTTGGATTCAACAGATCGAAGTCTGATGTAAACTGTCGTGGACTCTTACCAACTAATTTATATCATTCTGCATAACAGATGTGAGCATCTCTGTCCCGTCCATCATATTTCCTGTATGGTGGTAATGGCAGCCTTATATATGTCAAGGACATCCGTCAATTGGATAGGGGTACCATATCTGTAGAGAATTCGGAAACTCCAACTGCGTATCATATACATATTTAAAAATGTAATAGGTTAATTAAAAAAAAATTGGAAATTAAAGTAACGTTGGCCTGAACTGTAGTGGTTTTCTCATCATCAGGTAAGTGCAGTCGCTTCTAGGGTCGCCACTAGGACCTACAAAATTTTACGAAATTGTTATCCGTTAGATTTTCCCTCTCAACAATCCAGGTTCGTTTCAGCAACTCGTGGTCGAATTAAAGATTCGGGTTTGTCAGCGACTCAGATAAATATCAGCAAATCGGCAATGTATTGGAGAATCAGATGCGTTTGCTATTCAGGTTTGTATCAGCAATTGGCGGTTGTATCGTTGATTCGGGTTTGTCGAGGAATCAGGTTTACCTTAGCAATTCGGTCGTATTGATGGTTTAGGTTTCTCGGCAAATCAGGTTCATATCGTCTTGTTGACTCGGGTTTAACGGCTATTCATACATATAAACATTATTATTAGCTATTCGGAAATGTATTAATAAATCACGTGCGTCGGCAATTCAAGTTCGTACTCTCGGTCGTATTGTTCATTCGTATTGTTTAATTGATGTGTCGGATTTGTCGGCGATTCAGGTTCATATCAGCAATACGGAATCGTCTTGGTGATTCGGGTTAGCCGCCTATTCAACATGCCGGGAATTTAGTGACGCCTAAGGATTGTCGGCTATGTAGGTTCATATCAACAATACGGATGATTCGGTTTTGTATGCGATTCGAATTAATATCTGCAATTCGGCAATTTGTTGACCAATCAGGTGCGTCGGCATTTCATGTTTGTATCGGCAACTTGCGGTAGTATTGCTGATTCGGGTTTGTGGGATTTGTCGGTTCAGGTTAATATTAACAATTCGAGGACATACTGATGATTCAGGGTTTTCTTCAAGTAAGGTTCATATCAGCAATATGGAATCGTCTTGGTAATTCGGGTTAGCCATCTATTGAGGTAAATATCATCATTTTTGGAATGTAATGACTGCTAAGGTTCGTCGGCAATTCAGGTTAATTTCAAAAATACATATCAATATCGTATCAAATATCGATCAATACAGATTCGTATTAGCAACTCGCGGTCATATTGTTGATTTGGAATTCTGGAACACTCTGATGGTTCAGGGTTGTCGGCAATTCAGGTTCTTATCAATAATATTATCATGTTTGCAACTCGAGATCGTGATCGTACTTGAGGTTTATCGGAAATTCAACTTTGTGTCTGCAACTTAGGATTGTGTTGTTAAGCCCAACTCTGTTTGCGCCAACTCTGTTTCGTATCTGCAACTCAGGATCTTGTTGGCGATTCAGCTTCCTGTCTGTTGCTCAGGATTGTATTGATTACAGTTTCGCGACCGAATTATTAATCGTATTCGACGGAGTGTATGCAACAAAATGGTACAGTGCCATTACAATGTAACTATATCGAAGAGTATCCTCGTGTTATAGGCTGTAGTCCGATTTAACCGACTGTAGTCGAGTTAAACCAATCAACCGAAGTTGGATTCAAATGGCTGAAGTCCGATTAAACTGACCTGAGTCGAGTTTAACCGATCGAAATTGGGTTCAACTGATCGAAGTTGGAAGCAACAGACCGAAGTCGGATTAAAAAGGCCGGAGTCGGGTTACTCCAAACAAAATCGGGGTCAAGTTGTATCAAAAACACCGAAGTTCGATTAAACCGACCGGAGTGAAGCTTAACCAATCGAAATTCAAAGTTTATTAGACTGGTGTCCGATTAATCCGATCAAGGTCGAGTTAAACCAATCGAAATTGGGTTGAACCAACTGAAGTCATGTTCAACAGATTGAAATCCTAATTACCTCAACCGGAGTCGATTTAAACCAATCAACATAGGGTTCAACCAACTTAAGTTGGATTCAACAGACCAGAGTCCGATTAAAGTAGGATTAAACAGATCGGAGTCGAGCTAAACCAATCGATATTGGGTTTGACCAACCCAAGTGAAGTAAAACTGCCGAAATTGGGTTCAACCTACCGAAGTCCGATTAAACGAAACGGAGCCAGGTTAAATGCACCAAAGGAGTCGAATTAAAATACCGAAGTTGGATTAAACTGACCGGAGTCGAGATAAAGCAATTAAAATTATGTATACCAACCAACCAAAGTGCAGTAAAACTACCGAAATCGGGTTCAACCAACCGAAGTTTGGATTCAACTGTCCGAAATCGAATTATAAGGATCAGAGTCGGATTAAATAAACTAAAATTGGGTTCAATCAACCTAAGTTGGATTCAACAGACCGAAGTCCGGTTCATCCGACTGGCGTTCAGTTGAATTAATAGGAAATTGAGTAAAACATACCAAAGTCTGATTAAACCGATAGAAATCGGGTAAATACGAATAGGGTTGATCTAACTAACAAAGTTGGTTTTATCTATTTAGGATTAAACCGACCGGATTCGAGATAAAGCAATTAAAATTGTGTTAAACAACCGAAGTGGCATTCAACAGAACGCTATAGAGTGAAACTAACGAAATTCGGTTTAACCAACCGAAGTTTGGATTCAACAGATCGATGTCCGATTAAACGGACTGGAGTCAGGTTAAATAAACCAAAATTCTATCAATTGAAGCTGGACCGAAGTCCAGTTAATTCGACCGGAGTCGAGTGAAATAAATAGGAAGTTGAGTTCAACCGACCAAAGATAGATTAAACAGAGAAAAGTTCGATTAAATCGATAGAAATCGGATAAATTTAACCAAAATAGTTTTTAACTAACAAAGTTGGATAGATGTATTGCAATTCACTAATCCTATGATTATTTATACTCAGATATGGTAGTGTATTAAGCTATACAACAATGTAAGTAGGTGGTATATACTTAAAAAAAAACTGAATTTCCCTGCAGACCCCATGATTGAGGTATAAGAAAGTTTATCGCGTTGTTGGGAATTCACACTTTTTATTTTAGACACACAACAAACGGCACCTACTTGTTTATCGTCAAATGGGAACGTCGCTGTTTAAGAAGCTTTTACTAGATATGCCTATTGACACGACACTTATACTGCGACGTTGCTATCGACAATATCGAGGGGGCCGGCAATGAAGGACAATTTTAGATAACTGGAGCCGGGTAACGAACTACGGAACTCCTGCATAGTAGTCGCGTGTTCTAACCACTATGCTACGGCCGGTGGTATATATGATCGCCTATACCTTCTAACATGGGGTGTAAAGGGAAATACTTTATTCGTAGATCATAAAGCGAAACCCAAGGAGACATGTTTTTTGCACTGACAGTTTTAGAAAAACTAAAGCATGGCTCATCAAGACTAACCGAGATAAGTTTTGTGAACCACTTACTAATCTAATTACTCAAGTCCACAAAATACACTTCATCATAACACTATCAACATATTTCACAAAATGTATTTCCTAATTCAAATAACGACCCAATATTATCCAGCTATGCAATAGTTGTATATTCCCAAGGCTTCCTCTAAAAGCGGAAATAGCCAAATGTTCTTTCCTAGTAAACAACAACAACAACCACACTTCGTGCATAACTTATCCACATTCATAATCGATTCCCACACCATACTTCCATATGTTTTACCCCGCCTCCCCCCTGTGATCGCATCAATTTTTAATGATTTCATCAGAAGGGCGGCGGGCGAGCGAGGCAAGCAAAAAAAAAAAAGAAACGTCAGAAAAATGCCGACATGACCCCACCGCAAAATGTGGCAAATTATTTACAAAATATTTCTGTTGCGGTTTTCGATATTTGCGATGCTACAAATTCCTGATACTCGAATGAATTTTATTGTTGATGGGGATTTCTCTCTTCGAGTTTTTGTGCCATTCATCGCAACACATTGAAACATCTGGTGATAATCAGCAACTGCCGTCGCTGCTGCTGCGGCCAGAAGAAAAATATGAAATTTCATTCAAGTGGCATCCACAACCAATAATGATGCTGATGATATGCACCCAATACGAGTAGTGCGAGTATCCCCACCAACAGTCTTGGCTCAACAGCTTGAAAGGAGCGTTTGGGCAGGAAGGGCACTATGGTATGGAATGCTCGTAACAATTCAATTGCTTGTGGATTTCTTGCTTTCCTTACGAGATGTAGACAATCAAAGTGATTTAAAGAGCAACTGAGGATGTGGAACAAAACAACAACCACAATAAAGCGCAGCAGTGGCTGGGGGAAGTTACAGTACGACAGGAAAAAAACGTATCGACTGCATGTTGGAACACATGTTTTTGGAAACCCCAAAATAAAATGGAAACAAAAAAATAACATGGAGTATAAACACCAAAAAGTACAAGTATTTTGTTTATAAAACGAATTGCACATTTGAATAGCTTGGAGGCACATGTTGCGCCTACAGATGGCAGTGATAAAATACGTTAACGAATTAATTAAAACATTCAAAATTAAAGCAGTGGAATGTTTAAATACGGAATATATGTACTTAAGAAACTTATTATTGTATGATTCTAATGGGGTCTAGCTTTGGCCATCATAAAGGTTATATGCGTATAAACAATGAGCAGTCCACAACAAAGAGTGGCAGAGTCAAATGGCGTACTGCAAAAGTGTATAAGGGCCCGAAGTGACTCTGTGCTAATGTTAAGCCTATATTTTTAAACTTTTGTACGTAGATGTACAATTTTACTGAATTGGTTGCTGGGATTTTACCGGAGACGTCTTTCGTACCACGAAAACCAGCGAAGTATACAAGTACGAACCCCAAACACCGAAATATATAAGTCCTTTACAAAATATATATCATACTAGCCAATAGAACAACATTGATCGATTGGGAAGCAAATAGAAGATGAATAGTCTAAATTCAAAAGTACGGATGAAACTAAAAAATTAACAGTAGTAAAAAGGAAGAAGACAAATCGTCGCCCAACAAAGATGGTTATATCCACAAAGGGCGAAGTGATATGCCGACATCTTTGATATTGTGTGTTAGGAATAAGATGATGCCGATGTACTGACGGCAGAGTTTTTTGAAGCCGGCCCGATTAGATGCATAAAGGCTGGAGTAAACACCACTGTTACCATCCCGTATGCCGATGATATAGATATCTTTGGTCGAGGACTGCTTGTATGTCGACGTATTTAGGTTGAGAATACTTGAGGCAACTTTCATAGTGGGTCTTGGAAAAGCGGAGTAAAAGTCAGATGTAATTCTAATAATTGGTTGCCGTGAATGTTAGAGCATAACTATTGAGGTTGGGAATTAGGAGAACACTTTAAAACGGGAACTGAAATACGATAGGCTAAAAAATTTAGTACATTTTGAATAAAGCCAACGGAAATGGATTCAAACCAATACGAATTCGGTTCAACGAACCGCAGTTGGATTCAGTATAAACCAACCGAATTCCGGTTTAACAGTCCAGAGTCGTGTTAAACCCACCGAAATTGGATTCAACAGACTGAAGTCCAATTACACCAACCGGAGTTGAGTTAAACCAATCGAAAGTGTTTTTAACTAACCAAAGTTGGATTAATAGACTAAATTCCGATTAATCCGATCGGTATCGAGTTAAATTAATCAAAATTTCGTTTAACCAACCGAAGTTATGTTCAACAGACAATTAAACCAACCGCAGTCGAGATAAACTAATTAAAATTGGATCCAATCAACCGAAGTTTGGATTAAACAGATCGAAGTCCGATCTAAACTGTTGTGGACTCTTATAAACTATGAATCTAAATCCAAATTCAAGTCTTTCTGCATAGCAGATGTCACAGTTCATTCGTCGTGAACATCTCTGCCAAGTCCATCATATTTCCTATATGGTCGTAATGATGGACTTATATTTGTTGAGGACATCCGTCAATTGGATAGATGTACCATCACTGTAGAGAGTTCGGACACTCCAGGTGCATAACAAGTGCATAAGGTATTCAATATCGCACCTTCTCACATTTACTACTACTGACATTTGGGACCTTCCCATGTAGTTTCTGGAAATAGAGAAACGCCGAATTCCTATTAAAACGACAAGAGTTGGGTTAAAATCATCGAAATTGGATTCAACAGACTGAAGTCCAATTAAACCAACCGTAGTCGAGTTAACCGGGACCGGCCGTGGCATAGTATGTAGAACACGCGACTACCATGCGGGAGATCACAGGTTCAACTCATGGCTCCAGTCAACTTAAAAAAAAATTCTGTCATTGTCGGACTGTCGAATGCAGCTTTGTAATCGATAAACAGAAGGTAGATGTCGATCAGCATTTCTTAGGTCTTCTCCAGGATTTGTAGTAGTGTGACTATTTGGCCCGTTGTTCATTTACCAGGTATAAAGCCACTATGATAAAGTCCAATCAGTTTCGCTAGAATGGGCTTTAGTCTTTCACATAATACACTAGACAGGACCTTGTAAGTGATGGATAAAAGTCTGATCCCGCGGGAGATGTTGCACACACTTGCCTGTGTGTTCTCTTCATAGGACCGGTCGTAACATAGTGGATAAAACACGCTACTACCATGCGGAAGATCCCTGGTTCGATTCCCGGTTCCAGGTATCTAAATTTTTCTTTCATGGCCGGCCATCTCGATGTTGTCGACAGCAACTTCGCAGTATTAAGTGTCGAGTCAATCGGCATGTCTAGTAAATGCTTCTCAAACAGTGAAGTTCGCATTCGTCAATAAACAATTAGGTGCCGTTTGTTATGAATCTAAATAGAAAGCGTGTTAATTAGCAACAACGCGGGGTGTATAGGGAAATTAAGTTTAAGTTAAGTTCTCTTCATACTTGCAGCACATACTGCGTGTCCGTGACAAGTTTTCCACCTCTTGTACAAGTACATTCCTGAAAACATGTTCGACTTGATCCAATACCTAAGAAAACGGAGAGTTCATAACCTCGACCAGCTCAATATTTGAGTCAAACAGAGACTCACATATGGCGAACGTAGGGACCACATGATTCCCTCGAAGTAGTAACTCCCTAGGGGAGTGACGATGTCAAAGAAGGCGGCATTAGTCGGTAGGAATCCTACATACCCCAACATATTGGGAACCTATGCAAAGATTCAAATTCTAGCATAAAAACGATTTAGGATTCTATGATTCTATGATTCTATGATTCTATGATTCTATGATTCTATGATTCTATGATTCTATGATTCTATGATTCTATGATTCTATGATTCTATGATTCTATGATTCTATGATTCTATGATTCTATGATTCTATGATTCTATGATTCTATGATTCTACGATTCTATGATTCTATGATTCTATGATTCTATGATTCTATGATTCTATGATTCTATGATTCTATGATTCTATGATTCTATGATTCTATGATTCTATGATTCTATGATTCTATGATTCTATGATTCTATGATTCTATGATTCTATGATTCTATGATTCTATGATTCTATGATTCTATGATTCTATGATTCTATGATTCTATGATTCTATGATTCTATGATTCTATGATTCTATGATTCTATGATTCTATGATTCTATGATTCTATGATTCTATGATTCTATGATTCTATGATTCTATGATTCTATGATTCTATGATTCTATGATTCTATGATTCTATGATTCTATGATTCTATGATTCTATGATTCTATGATTCTATGATTCTATGATTCTATGATTCTATGATTCTATAGTTCTATAATTCTATAATTCCATGATTCTGATTTTACGATTATATGATTACATAAATCCAGAATTCGAAGTATCATTGACTTTAAATCCTTTAAATAAATTAATTCTTTGCCTGCCCCGTGTCTCAGAGGGTCACTTGTAGATACATCCAACTGATGGTTCAGTGCTCATCTGCTGGGCGATAGCTTTAATGATCGACTCTTCATCATGATCGCTCTGCTGATTGCTGCCTTGCTGAGGTTGATGGAGATGAGTCCGATCGTCTCGTTGTGACTTGAGCTGAATGAATTAATACTGGCCACGTTGCAATTGTGGTGGGCTGCTGCGCGTTGAAACCAATGGCTGAGTTTATGCACATATTTTGCATGCCTCTTCCTAAAGATGTTAATGCTCACGTTGATGATGATGAAATTATGAGTTGTACGTCTCGGTTTTTGTTGTTGGTGTTGTTGTTAGGGAACTTGCAACACAACAAACTGAAAAGTTGCACGTTGTTGAGTTTGTGGGGCGGCATTTTTGTGTTGTGACTCTTTAGCTGCTGGTACGTAGGGAACAGCCGCAATGGCAGCATCATCAACGCCATTGTCGGTGGATGTGGACATTGCAATCGTGACGTCGATCATCATCGTCAGTCAGCATGATCATCTGATTATGGGTGTTATGACTGTTGGGTTGTACTCGGCTAAGTGACAGACAGCATTTCATTGCAACGGTTTGCAATGCCACATCATAAAAAAGCGAACACATGTAATGGTATCTGGTGGACTCTTCCTTAGCCCCCCGATTCCTGATGATGTATGGAATTTTACTAAAGATGTTGTTGCACTTACCAGGCAATCGTTTGCCAGCACATGTGACTGCGGCCGCTGTGCACGTTGCAGGAAGTTTTCTCGCACACATTTCTTTATTAAGCTGTTGTGCACTGAAGTCGACTCTCGGCTTGTCCGTATGGAAATTGTTGGATGTGTTGAAGCAGCACACCAGCATCTGCAGTACGTAGTTTGGCTGAGACCAATACTTTGGATCGACGTACGTCGACGCTGTCTTTGTTGTGAAAAATGTCTTTAAAGATGATTATGATTATTTGGAGTTTTAATGGCTTCGAAAAAAGTTTTGACTTTTGCGCGCACTCGTCTCTTTAAGTAGACTCATTAAGTGGCAGAAAAATGCCGGAAAAATGGTGCAGCAGAGAGCAAAGCAATAAGAAAGAATCAAGTGCATGGAAACATCTGTTTCAATTATTATAGAAATTATGCATAATATGAGTCATAAGTGTAATTTTAAGTGAAACTTTAGCAGAGCAGAGAGAGAAAGTAGTTTGACGTTTTCCTGTGTGGTGCACATGGGGGACAATGTTGAAAAAACAAAAGGCGAACCAATTAATACAAATCATTGATACTAATTTGTTAATGTGAAATATCTTTAACTTCACGATTAAAGGTAAATTCCGAATCCGTAAAATGGTTCGGCCCCACCCTTATCGCCACATTTTATAAATTTTAATTGGTTTTAAAAACGATTGCCTGAATTTCCTGGCGATTTTTTTTCTTCATCTCAAACCAACTGCCCATAACGGATTAGTGAAACAGCTTTTTAAAGTATTTACGCCCATTTATAGATTGTTATCTAAACAACACTTTCAGCATTATAATAATAATCCAATTAATACACACCGCCATAATATTCATAATATTCATCCATTCCAGGCAATTGCTAATAAACACATGCGTTGCGTTGCGTTGATGCAAAATTAAAATAAAATAGCATCATAAAGATGTCCCAGAGCTGGGACTGTTACAATAAAATCGTTGAAAAATTATGATAAAAGTGTTGAATTTGTGGCCGCAGAGGCGCTTTCGAAATAATTTCGGTTACCTCGTAAATAATTTTCAATTAAGAAGCTCAATGTTGAGGCCGCGCTAGCTAGTTATCCTTTTTGTTTCGTTTTTAATGATTTTGACCCAAATTCATTGGGCTGTCCTCCATTCAGTTTCATTTCATTCACAAATGCCCTCAAATGAGAGTCATAAACATAAATGTTATCATCACAACACACACAGCATAGCCGATGGAGACCCAAATGGGATCGAACAATATTGCAACTAACTAAATGGAGAAAAGCCGCTCATAAAATGTTGCTAAATTACTGCATAAGGAAGACACTGTAAAAGAGTTCAATGCTGTCAGCTAGATGGGATGGATAATAAGTGGTGGAGTGGAGGTAAATGGAGGCGAAAGTACTTTTTTTTTTGGCGAAAAAGTGTACTCTTTGGTTCTTTAGTACTGTGGGTAAATATCGGTTGATCTGGAAAAATTGCGACGCCTACAAGGAGGAGGTGAGATCATATATATATATAAAAGGCTTGGGTGACTGACGGATCACTCCCCAGCCCAAACGGCTTCAGCTACAACCTTAAAATTTGAATTGTAGGTTCCTTTTATGACGTAGGCGCGCACTAAGAACAGGATTTTGTGAAATTTGTGTTGCAAGGGGATAAAAAGGGCGTGGCGTGAAATGGCTCTATCTCATAAACGAGTCAATCGGCAAGGCAAGTAAAAACTTTCCCAAAAATCTGATGTTCGGACTCGTTGTTGAACTGTAGTTGCTGTTGTGTGAATCTTCAAAAAGAAGCGTCTAAATTTACATAAATGCGAGAAGTTGTCTCATATCTTAGCATAGGGTGCTAAGGGCGGATACGTTTAAGTGAATATGTGCCATATGTTTCTGAACGTATTGAATCTGAAAAAATCAATGGTTAAATATAGAAGTTTTGTAACATTGTGGACGTGCCTTTGACATCCGTCAGAGCTCGGCTAACTGTGAGGGGCGAAACCTAAAACCCATGCACGTCAGCTGAGAGTGAGAGGTACCCTGGTCAGCGTCTGACCCTGAATGGGCGACTGTAATAAAATCCTGGCAGGAGAAGAAAACAACCCGCCACTGACGTTTGAACTACTGCAATGAAAATAAGTAAGAAAAGAACCCCCGTAATTGTTGACGACTAGGTGATTTTAATGCTTAAATAGGCAAGGAGACCGCATTTGAGCCTACCATCGGAAAATTCAGTATGTACACCGAAACGTCGAACAATGGTATCAGACTGATTGATTTCTCTGCGGCAAGAAATATGGTAGTTAGCAACACCAGATTTGACCATAAAAATATTCGGACGGCTACTACAACCACCTTGCTCAACTACTACGGAATGCTCCAACCCCTGATAATATTATCTCGCGGTGGCAATATATAGCCGACTCCATAGAACGTACTGCGAGAAGCGTACTTGGGTACTCAAAGCCGTCTCAAGAAGATGCCTGATACGATGATGAATGCCGTGAAAGAGACGAATGCTGGATACAGGGCGAAAGCCTAACGAAAGGTAATTCGTCTTTTTAGACGGAAAAGAAGGAGCTGATGAAGAGGCAGGATGAGTGCATAGAGTTACATAGAAGTAGAGGGCAAGCCTGGAAATTCTACAAGAGAGTTAAGGCGGGAATGCGTGCAAGCGATGACTCAAGCGATGACCAGCTAGTGACAGTTTCGAAGATATGGAGAGAACAAAATCTGCGGTATGTTTCTGCAGTTTTTTCGTAGCTAGAAAAAGCAAAAAACGCACGTAACCAAACACAAAGAAAGCTGGACATCGCGAAGCTGCAAACCCCAGAGATAGCTACTGCCTACTCCGACCAACTCTCCCAACTTTTACGACACAACGCCTCTACTTCTGACGTTCCCGTTACACAGTGGCAGCATATTACGCATTCCATGGCAACCGCCGCAACAACCGTGCTAGGATATGAAAAGCGGCGCTCAGACGAATCCTGGTACGATGAAGAATGTCGCATAGCGTCTGAGGAACAGGATGCTGCTTATATGGCAACGCTACAGCCAATTGTAACCCGTGCTGTTAGGGAACGTCATAAGGAGAAAGTAAAACGGGCGAGACAGCTATTTAGGCGAAAAAAACGTCAGATGAAGGAACGGGAGAACGAGGATATAGAGCGATACAGGGATAGAGGTGAGGCCCGAAAATTTTACCCGAAAGTAAGAGCAAATGGATACGGTAATGGTCTCCCCACCTGTAAGGACACTGATGGAAATCTGGTCACGGATACGCAGATTGTGCTGCACATATGGAGAGAACACTTCCAGCAACTGCTGGTTCCAGAAGGCAGCGCACGTGAAGTTATCACGCCAATTGTCGACGACGGCTTAGAAGAGCAATATCGCGGCTGAAAAACAACAAAGCAGCCGGTGCCGACGGTCTGCCCGCAGAGCTCTTCAAGTCCGGTGGCGAGGAGTTGATAACGAGCATGCACCAGCTCCTGCGCACGGTTTGGCTTAAAGAGTGCATGCCCGACGATTGGAATGTAAACGTATTATGTCCTGTGCTGAAAAAAGGTGATCCAAGTGTGTGCTCCAACTACCGCGGGATCAGCCTTTTACCCATCGCATATAAGGTCCTGTCGAGTGTGCTATGTGAAAGACTAAAGCCAGTGTTATCCAACCTGATCGGGCCTTATCAGTGTGGCTTTAGACCTGGAAAATCAACAACTGACCAGATTTTCACACTTCGGCAAATCCTGGAAAAGACCCAAGAGAAACAGATCGATACGTACCATATTTTTGCCGATTATAAAGCTATACCAGACGAGGCCTAAAACAAGGCGACGGCCTATCGTGCGATCTCTTCAACATTGTGATGGATATGATAATGAGAAAGCTGCAGTAAACACGAGTGGCACTATATTCAACAAAAGCCACATGCTACTCGAGTACGCTGATGACGTAGACATCATCGGTCGAAAACTGCGGGATGTGACTGCGGCCTTCTCAGGTATTCAGAAGGAATCAGCGAAAATGGGCCTTACGGTGAACGAGGACAAAACGAAGTTATTAGTTTCAACGAACAAAGAATCTACTCGTTTGGGAAACTGCGTGAACGTTGACAACTATAATTTCGAGGAGGTAGATAATTTTGTCTACCTAGGCTCCGCCATCAACAAAGCAAATAATGTCAGCCTAGAAATCCGGAGAAGAATCCTGCTTGCAAATAAATGCTACTACGGACTAAGCAAGCGATTCAATGACAAAGCCCTCTCTCGACGAACAAAACTCAAGCTATACCAGATACTAATTCTACCTGTCTTAATGTATGGCTCAGAATCCTGGGTTATGACACAAGCGGATGAATCGGTTCTGGCGGTATTCGAGAGAAAAATACTCCGTAAAATATATGGGCCCATCATCGTTAACGGAGAGTATCGGCGTCGTATGAATCAAACGCATTAAGGTGCAACGGTTGCGTTGGCTAGGTCATGTGGTACGCATGGACGAAAATGCTCCAGCACGAAAAGTCTTCGACAATGAACTCGATGGACGGCGCAGAAGAGGGCGACCAAAACTCCGTTGGAAAGACCAGGTTACTGAGAACCTTACAGAACTCGGTGTGACTAACTGGAGAAGAAGCGCAGAAGATCGAGGCGCTTATAAAATTTTTCTACGTGCGGTATATAATCCACTGGGATTGCATAGAAGTACCAGCTAAGTAAGTAAGTAAGTAAGAAAAGGAGTGAGCAAAAATGGGTATAGCGGTCAAAGAGGACAAAACAAAATAAATCAATCGATGTTGTGGGTTTGAACGTTTAAGAAGTCGAGGCAATCTGCAAAGTCGACCGACAATTTCTCAAAAATCCGATGTTTGGACTCGTAGTTAAACTATGTGAATCTCCAAATAGAAGAAGCGTGTTAACTTACATATATGCGAGAAGTTGTCCCATATCTTAGCGTGGGATGCTAAGATCGCATACGTTTAAGTTAATATGTGCCATATGGTTCTCAACATATTGTATCTGAAAAAAAATACATGGATAAATATAAAAGTTGTGTAACATTGCGGATCGCTATATATTTATTGGGATTTCCTTTCATTAATTACAAATGTCTTCTGGAAGTTTTGGGACGAAATTACCCATTATAACCGAATATATTATGTACGACAAAATAACAGGACCAGTCAACTAGTTAACCCCATAGGTGCACAAAGGTAGTTGTTGCTTCGGTAATGTGCAGTCTAGACGATGATTTTTTTCTTAATATTATGCCAACGATAGTTTCATAATCCTTGGCTATACTGGGTTGTGATTGTAAAAAGTGGCGTAGTACTGCCCATACAATTTATCCTTTAAAATTGATATATCTCAAGAAAATTTTTGCAAAGTAGAACTGATGACCTTTTGATAGTCCCTGGGTATACTTGGTTGAGATTGGATAAAGGGGCGTGGCACCGACCATACAACTTGAAAATTAAAGAGGCTATATCTCATGAACTATAAGAGATATGAAGATGATATTTGATCTATATGTTTTTTGTACAGTTAGAATTACAGCCAGAGATGAAGTGGGCGGTGCCACGCCCCATATCAAAAATCGCTCTAACAGCTTTTCTGATAGACCGAATGATACGAAAATTGTACAAAGTGGTACTGATGACCTGTTGATAGTCCTTGGGTATACTTGGTTGTGATTGGAGAAAAGGGCGTGGCAGCGCCCATACGACTTCAAAGTTAAAGAGGCTATAACTTATGAATTATCAGAGGTATAATGATGAGATTTGGTCTATATGTTCTTGGGGCAATATGAATCGCCCCTTTAAAATGGATATATCTCATGAACTACCAGAGGTAGGAAGATCAGATTTATTATTGCTGTTGGTAATACAGTATGAGTTGCAGCCACGCACATTGGTCAAAAATAGGAATTTTCTGGTCGTAATTCAAAAATTTAAATTGTACCATTTTGGATCCGCCATTTTGTTTTTCCAAAATTTGACTCCAGATTCGACATCAGCGACCTCAAAATCCCTTAGGCACAATATCAGTTAAAGGCAAGCATTGTTTTTAAAAATATGTCCGCCATTTTGAATTCTCTAGCGACCCCAAAAACCCACTAAGTACTATGTTTCATGCCCAATGAAAGTTTCCTTCGTATGAAGGCCAAATTTTTCACAGAATCGACCAATGAGTAAGTTTCAGTTCCTAGAGATATGAACATGCTATTTGGAACCAAGTTAGTAAAAAGTGAAAAAGAGTGATATGTCTTCAATTTACTTTACAAGAGAACGAATCTCTAATAAATCTTATAAATAGAAAATTTAAGCAATGTTCATTGAAGTTGGAGTGGAATGTTTGATTGGGGCACAATTTGAATTTTCATAGTATTTGGAATTAAACTATATTTGGGGTGTTTTTTGATGTATAGAACTTCTGATAGTGATAAGTGTAAATCTAGCTGTCATACTAATGAAGTTTGTTAGACTTACTTTTAGTATACAAATCACCATGCCAAGACTTAGTTACACTAAAACAACGTAAACAACTAGTAAAAATATATTTATGAAGCATTTTGTTAAGTTTATAATGCAAATACACAATACGATGGATCGACCACATTTACTGTTTTGAATAATATTCTTCCAAATCAAGAATTTCGAATGTAGATTTAAACTCGATAGCTAGATAGTAAGTTTTGATCATGCACCGTTTTTTAGGCTGAGGTGCTGGCCATTCAAAAAGCTGCGAAAGCTATTATGGGATGTGAAATTAATACTAGCAGGCGAATAACCCCATATGTGAGGGTGGACAGGCTGCAATAAAAGCGATCAATTCTACATTGTGTTACATTGGTGAGGAACTGTAAAGAGAAGTTGGATGGACTAAAGCTTCTGGATGTCAGCCTCTGTTGGGTTCCAGGATATTGCGAGATTCCTGATAATGAATCAACAGATCTACTGTTCAGAGGTGGCTGTACTATGTCTGATCATGATTCTCTGGATGATGTTTACCCGCCCATTTGTTAAATTTTTGTCTTAGTGGAGGCTTGGATGTTGAAAACAGCCAACAGATCTCCAGAACCGACTGCATAACTGGCCCGAATATAGCAGATTCCGATAGGCGTACATGATTGGCCGGAGTGCAGGAGTGACCTGATTCTGGCCTGTGGAATTTTAACTGACCATTGCAATATCAGACACCTGACAGGCAAATGGGATAGATCCATACCGGATTACTGCTGTGTGTGTGTGAGGACGAGTAGGAGTCCGAAACGATGGGGCATCTTCTTTGTAGTTGTCCCGCTCTAGGCCGTAGGGGGCTAAGTCACTTAGGGGAGAGGTACATAGAATACATAGAGTCAGTCCCGGTAGGAGATTTCTTGCTGTGCCCTCCATGGCTGACTGGGCCAAGATATAAGGTGGTGTTCCCACGAATTTCTGTCTATATCTATATCTATATCTATATCATCGGCATTCGCGTGCGCATGTGCCTATATTAGTGATGGTACCATTCGTGTTTTCCAACCTTTAAAAACTCGGCCGCCACCTTCTAGCCACGGTGCAGATAACTCCATTTCTCAATGCAATTGAAGCTTTTGCCGATAATTAGCGTTATATCCGAACCCAGGGTCGTTTGTTGAAGCTTTTGCCGATAATTAGCGTTATATCCGAACCCAGGGTCGTTTGTTTGTAGTAGTTAAGAGAACGGACATTGGCTACTTCGGGGATGTGCAGCCTCTCTCTGTCTGCTTGATTGTGTTTTGTTCCGAGCTTATTTGGCATAGCGTATTTTGGCTGCAAAGAGATTTGTTACACTTACGCTGGAGACCTCTCTACCACCGAATATCATGTGATCAATTTGGTTTCTTGTCTTTACATCGATGGAAATCCAGATTTTCTGTAAATACCTTTGTGTGGAAATCTGATTCCAGAGATGTTGTTGTGTGGACTGAAGTTTCCGACCGTTGAACCAAGAGTATCTTCCCTTCCTAAATAAGCTTTAAATCCTCCTAGGACATTTTAATTTCATGTTCAGGACAGCGCTCATATATTACCCCTAGGCGTCCATAGTTTTCATATTTGTCTTCCGTCGGGGCGTGTCCAGATGACCGAATAGCCACTCGGTCACTAACAGGGTTCAACAGCGAGACGAGATATCTGAGTCCCCTATCAACTACAAATCCGCAAAGAACCAAGCAGTTCTTGCTGCCTGCTTTTAATTTACAAAAATCGTCTTCTCTGCTGCTTCTTTTTGAGAATGGAAACATTTTTCCATAAAAGGTCTAATTGTAGTTCACTTTATAAAATCGTACACAACGTGCAGCATACATAACACACACACACTCACATACACCAAACCAGAAAACTCAGATACCGTTGCATCAGCAAGAATAACTGCGATGCAACCCAACCTTATCATTGTATGAATCTTCATGGTCGCCGTCATACTGATATTGAGCATTAATTAAATTTTGCAAATCAAGTCTTGTTGATGATGATTTTTTCCAATTTTTTTGACACACGGCGGCCGTTGTAATCAAACTCATGCCAAGGAGCCCAACAACACCTGCCTGATGGGTCGATCACAAAGAATTCTTGACTACTTAACAGAATTAAATGAACTGCCACAACGTCCTTAACTCATTGGTCGTAGTCGTTGTTGCAACATAATTTAAGCAGGAAAGCCTACCTAAAAATATTCATATCTAAAAAGGTGCCCAACGCACCGCCACCGTCATCATGAATGAGGGTCATTAATATTATTTTTTAAATTTTTCTTTATTTTTTTTTTAGGTTTTCAAAATCAATGGATCGAGTGTTAATTCTGCTGAAAGGTAAGTGGCAATGAGCATCACCACCACCACCATCATCGCAAAGACGGAATATACCCATCTCCACTAATTTAGCGTAAAAAGCAGCTGTTCTTCCGTTTAAGTCATTCAATAAAGTGGGCCATAATGTTCTCTAAAATGTTGCCTTTTACGATTATTATTAATTTAGCCCAAAACAAAAAATTGATAACATTAACAACAACACTGAGAACTGAGAACGTTTCCACGGTATTTTGATGTGATCAACTTTTGTCAATTCATTTTGTTACTGTTGTTATTGTACTATGTATTGGCTTTGGTGTCCTACAAACGTTTTGTTAAACACATGCGGACATATGTTATGTAGGCAAGCATGTTGTAGTATACTATAATTATGGTATGTATTTCGTTTAATTAAGCCAACATAGAAATGATCAGGTACAACACCTAAATGAGGCCATTACTAAAATTGTTAATGATCCTAAAATGCGCCAATATCACAAGATAAAACTGCGAGCCTTGTTGGTATTTTGGTGAACCGCTGTGCAAATTTAGGTCATCGTATGTTGATCGTTTTGTAAGATGTTTACAATGGCTTTTAATGCTTTAATGCTCTGTAGTGTTGACTTCCTTGGCGTAAACGTGAAAATGGTAACTAAGACTGAAATTCAGGCACCTATGCGATTCAGTAAAAATTTAGAAAATGTATATAATAATAAGGTCAAAGGTTAGTTAGGCTTTAATTAATACCTTATTCAAAATTAAGTTCTAAAAACATTTGGTTGGCAGTAATATCATATGTAGACAGTTTGACAGCCACGGGGACGTTTTGAAAATTCCGTGAAGTTAGTCAAAAATCAACAATGCTATTGTGAGCTAAAATCTGTTAGCAGACGTCTGGCAAATGTTGTCAAAGTTGCGACATTGGTGAACTTTTGTGGCTCATCAAGCTTAATACTTATATTTCCTTAAACAAAACACCTCACGGAAACGGAGTGAAGGTTTGATAACTGCTATGGCGACTCTGCTTAATCATATCGTTCAGGTTATCTAACAGATGTCGCCAAGCTAAAAAAATTCATGTTATGATATAGGATGATCGAAGAAGGATAGTGCGTGAAGTGACAGGCTGTAGGTATCTCAAATGGGCGTGTTCATTACATTTTACATTTACATGAGGCACAGTATGAAACTCCGATTGAGGAGAGACTCTAGGTTTAACATAAAACCTTGGCCTCGGTGGCGCTTCCTCCTACGGAGTAGGTCAGTACAGCAATAAACCAGTAAGAAAGTTTCAGTCGGGTAAACCGACTTACATTTAACCTCACCCACAGTAAAACATACAATTTTCTAGTATATTGATATTAAAGGGTTTTCCAATAAGAGGTGTTATTTCGGTATTAAAAAAGAATTCCTTTTTTCGAGATAAATGATCAGATGTTTATTTCGTTATAAAGAGGAAGGTATGCCGTTAATAATGAAAAACAACATCAGCCAAATGGCCACCACGTGCACGCTTACAGGACCATATCCTTTGCTTGAAATGTTCCATAACCAAATCGCAAAGTGGCTGCCCTATATCCTCGATAGCCTCGCGAATTTTATCTTTGAGGTCCTGAATCGACGCTGGGCTGTTGGCGTAGACCTTATCTTTCACGTGGCCCCAAAGAAAGAAGTCGCAAGGTGTTAAATCACAAGATTTCGGTGGCCAAATGTGATCACCTCTTCAAGAGATAACACGGTCCAGAAACATTTCCCGTAAAAGATCAATGGTTTCGTTGCTTGTGTGGCACGTAGCGCCCTCTTCTTGAAAGTAAACGTTGCACAGTGGGGTAAAGTCACGATCTGGGCGGCCAAAATTATTTGAAGCAAATTTATGAAGCAGAATGGTAAAATATTACTCGGTGAGGCGTAAAAAATAATAATATATATTATGGTCTAGTCTTCCGCAGTAGGTAAATGGCTATAAAACACAAAACCGCAAAAACCCGCAAAATTTTTTCTTTCCATCTGAACAATACGATGTTAAAGATTATATATAATCACCATAGATCGATTTTGTTACCCATTGAAATTGACAAACATACCATATTTTTCAATGCTGCTTTACTAGTATGAATTTGAATTATAATTTTATTTAGCTAAGTGTGTTAAATAATATTAAACTGCTTTATTATTTTCCATTTTACTTAAATGTTTAAACTAAACACACGCCTTCCCACAGCCTGCTAAAATTGTTGCTTTACCTGAGCACAACAAAATAGAAAATGCACAATTACCAACAAGTAACTTAAACAACGTGTAGAAAACGAATGTAAGCAAAATGGAATGAAAAAATAACGGAATCTAGTGAAGCATTTTGTTCTCTTTACCCTACAATCGGAAATTATTAAAAACATTGGTTTTTGAGAAATCGAATTTTGGCCGCCCAGATCGTGAATTTACCCCACCGTGCGTTGCCCAGATCAATAACATCCAACTCCGACCATAAAAAATCATTAATCATCTCTCGATGGCGCAATAACTGTTCATCCAACCTCATTTTCAAAACGGTAATATCCAAGGACTCCGCCGGACCATAAACCGTACCAAACAGTCACACGTTGAGGATGGTGAGGCTTCTCAATAATAGGGTTCTCCGTACTCTAGGGTTTTCCGTAGCCCCAGATGCGACAATTTAGCTTGTTGGTCCAATTCTAGGACCCAATCACCAAAGACACGACATTGTTGATGATCGGCCGGCTTGAGTTCTTGTGTTAACTAAACTTTATAAGCCTTAAGACCCAAGTCTTTATGCAAAATACGGTGTAAAGACGTTTGTGGAATGCCCAATTCCTAAGAACGACGAGGAATGGTCAAACATGGATTTTCTTCAACACTTTGGGATACAGCAGCAATATTCTCAGATGTTCTTGAGCGACGTTCACGGATTTTATTCTTCACAACACTAACTTGTCCCAAAAGCCCGAATTTTTCCATCAATTTCGGTATTGCGGTCCGACAATGTGCTTCATGACGACCAAACTTTGATTTAGTTTTGCGAACTGAGCCTGCAAGATTTTCAACATTTTTGTAGTGAATTTTTATAATTTCAGTGCGCTGTTGAAGCATGTATCGTTCCATTTTTAGTAATGGCGTGGTTTCTACTTGTCAAATGTCAAAGAATAAAAGCTTAAAAAGTGACAGCTACCGAAATAACGGGCCATTCACAATAACACCTCTCATTGGAAAACCCTTTGTTACTCGATTTCTAAAGTGGGCGGAATTGTACATTTGTATGGGAGGTACCAGAAGGGGAGTGGCTAGACTTAAATTTTTCCTCTATAATTTATACAGTTATAGCATTACTAAGTAAAGAATGGACACGATCGCAGGTATCTATCGTAAAGTGTCGTCTACCCAGCAAATCCGCTGATTCGTTTCTAGGTATATCGCAATGTCTTTGAACCCAGAAGAGGCTGATATCCAGATATCAACGTCTATGTCTCCCTCAGCGCTGGCGAAAGTACGTGAACACATCTAAAGCCGCTTGCGGTGTGCTTCTTCTAGCCTTAGTGATCCTTATGGCGAAAATCCATTGAACATATGCGAACATTTTTCATAGATATCTCTTATTAAGGCTCTCCCACCAAACCACTTGGAATTAGTGCTCGGACTGTTGCAGTACATACCCTCATTGTTACCTTCGAGCTAAGTCCCCAGCTCTCACCCACAGAGTTCTGGCACGAATATACGTAATTGATACCCCTCTTTAATCTTTCGAGTACGACACCTAGGTTCTTGGCCTCCGTTTTTGTTGTTGTTGTAACACCTGCAGGAGGTAGCTGGGGTGATAATACTTTATACCGATTTTCAATTTATCGGCACTCAATCGGGCATGTAATCTAATTATCATACGATCATTGTTAGCAACTCTGTGAGGTTCCTTTGAAGATAACAAGGTTTGTGTCAAGGGATTGTTAGGTGTTGTTATTGTGAGTTTTAACCGCCAAACTCATCCAAAGATGGCGTGATTGATAAATCAAATCATGGCGATTGATAAATCATTTCCCTTTTCCTTATGTCGCTACCACTGAGCTATGGAAGGCCACCTTGGCCTGCGTCGAGAGTTTCAGATCAACCACATTCAGTCGAGGAGGCGTTCAGGAATCTCAGGGAGTTCACCCCCAAATTTCAGTTTATAACCAAGCGTAGCAGCTTTCTAAGGGCAGTTTGTATAAGGTCACTGACTATATGACCACGTCGTCATCATTGAAGGATTTAAGTTGTATGTTTATCACAAGGAGCGGGACTCCCCCATATGGTGTTCCTTTAGTGCTATCCTCCTCACGCTGCTTTAACCAAGTTCTGAGTTGACGATTCTGTTTCCCAGCATGCAATCCACTAGCAGTCGTGATACATTAATGCTCTCCCGAGAGTTCCTTATACCACATGACGTCACATTGTTGAAGGTCTCTTCTAGATCCGGGAAGTCAACTAAAGTGAAATCACCTGAACTCACATTGCGATCCGCAAAGCCTACAATATCATGAAGAGAGCCCTTAACTGATGTTCCAGCAAAACAAAGCCGAGAACAAGATTTAAAAATGCATGCCAAAAAAAATTTGAAAAAACCCCTGAATTGTCAAAACAATGCTGTTAGCAGTAAGCCAATGCAGTAAATTGTGAATTTTTTGTTAAAGTTACCTTAGGACAACTTTATAGTCGACGATCTGTTTTTCCAGGATTTGTCGTAGGGTGCAGGATTTGTCGTAGCGACACTGATACGGTCCAATCGGACCATAAGTCTTTCATATTACATACTTGCCAGAACCCTATAATCACAGGACATAACACGCTCAGATTCCAATCATCGGTCGTGCTCGTTTTCAACACGTCGCCACAGGTCTTGAAGAGCTCGGTGGTGGTTAATCTTATTCATGGTCGATAACACTCTGCGACAAATGGTATAGGTCAGTGATTGGAATGAGTTAAAACTAACAAGGAAATTAATATCGGTAAAAAAAAAGTTATACGTATCCTGGCGGTTCTCTGGGTTTCATCTAGGAATCGAGATATATCAATTTGAGGTTAGTAAGCATCGTTTAGGGAATTGGCCACGTTTTAGGCTCTTTTGTTTGACATAAATTTATAAAAATTAAGAGTTACAATTCCTTAAATCTGTTCATATATCATTTCTTTACATAAGCAACAGTTACACGGTTATAAATAAATGTATAAACAAAAAAAATATTTATTAAAATTAAAATACAATTTTTTTTTTAAAAATATGAAACTGAAAATAATTTAAAGTTTTACTACTTTCACGTAATGTCACATAACCTATGAACAAAAAGAGACACAGATCATAAAAATAAATTATGGGGTTTCGCTTTTATTCATAGTTCAGTGAATTTATCTACATATTTTGGAAAATATAAGTTTTTTCCATTCAGGGTATAAGGGATGTGGGCGTGATAATTTGATATAATTCAATAATTTGATATGCAATTTCGTTCAATTCCACATAAATTTTGTAAATACAAGTTTTTCCATTTCAGTATATATGGGAGTTGGGCGTGTATTTTGAGATAATTTGATATAATTTAAAACAGAGACAAATCGAGCTAAATTTGGTTAAATTCCAACAACAATTTTGGAAAATAATAGTTTTTCTTATTTGGGGATATATGGGAGGTGGGTGTGTCCGTCGAGATAATTTCATATAATTCAATAGAGTTGACTCTAATATATCAGAGATAATTTATTTTGAAAAATTAAAGTTTTTTTTCATTTCAGGATATATGGGAAGTGGGCGTGTCCTTGGCCCGATTTTCACAAAACTTCGTTTTTTTTCTTTCGTATTTATAAAAGCAATGTGTACTAATTCTCTTTGTTTTATGATACCTCCTTTTATTGACGTGACCAGGGCGTATATTTCCTCAAGGCACTCATGGAATGAATCTATAACCTCATCTTTGTTATCTTCGTCGGGACACAAATTAAATGTATGATGCAAATGTATTTCACTTTGGTGCCGATTGCGGCTTTTCTGTCATTTATAGGGTTAAACAGCGAGATCAGATGTCTATATCTCATGCTAGCTGTGAACACACATCCCACTTCATGTTTTGCCGCATGGTATCTTTAAAAAATGTTACAGTACTTTCTATTTGTCGAGGACACCGTCCAGTCGGTAAGTGGCATTTTTTACAGAGAGTCCGGGAATTACAAGTATATATATTTTATGTCATGGTCCGTATAAATTTTTCAGGGTTCGTCAATACTTGATGGGTTCCGTTTGTTACTTTTCTTTTGTGGTTTTATAGCCAGTATAAGACCTGATGGCGGAGGCCCGTCCATTAGGTTTCGCAGCTCACCATCAGTCGCTACGCGTTAATAAACATACCATGAACCAAAATTGGTTCATATTCATATTCGCGTTGTCGAAAACTATATGGGTATCAAATTTTATCTTTTTAGCTCTTAAAAAGATTTTGCCACTCCCACTACGCCCATAGGATCAAAAATATATAGCCTACGCTAATTTCTATGCAGTAAACATAACCCCAAACAAACATTCACATTTTTAATATTAATAGGGATAATGCAGCAAAGGAGACGACTAAGGCGATAGGTCCGCTTAAATTAAAATATTAATCAAAATAATTAAATAGATCAATACAAGAGCTTCCACCTAAAATATTTTTTTGGCAGGTGGAAGCATTCAGCCAAAATTTAGCATGAAAGACATTTTCTTCGGTGCATATTTCACGTGAATTTTAGCGGCCACACAACAAAATGTTACAAAATAACCATTTAGCAACAAACTAAACCTTCAAATTTATGTTTCACCTCTGGGGCCCATTTTTTTGCTCTTGTGTTACACCACAAAAGTAAAACTGCCGACTGATTAAACTTCTCCTTTTTTTTCTTTAAAGCTTTTGTCTCTGAGGTAAAGAGAGTGAAGTAGAAACTACACTCAACCTCTTTCAACGATTATTTACGGTTGGGTTGGACAAGCAGGTTGCTGTCAAGTCACAGGTTGCACATACTCAACATCACAGGTTGCTGTTGACTGCTGCGTTACAAGTGTTGGGGCGCGGATGACACATGTTTGGTGTTTATATTTATGATTTATAATTGTAGTTGTTTCGTTGGCCAAAAAAGCAGCATAATAACAATATATTTTTATTATTTATATGCAGTTTTACATTCAATGATCCCTCGCCCTTCCTCCAAAACTTATACACACTGGTTACAAACTTTTCTCATTTGATAGTAAGGCAACGATCGATCGATCGATAATTCACACGTACAATTAACAGCAACATTTTGGTACAATGATGTGTTGGCCATTGGATCCTTATGTTTATGGTGACCCATCACTAGCCATGTAATGGATGGCCAACTTTTTTCGCCACTTCGTCGGTCCCATCCTAAAACTATCGCTATAGCGATTATATGGTAGATAATATTTTTTAGGGGGCACACACTGAAGCTTGCAAGGGACCACTATGATTAATGGCATCGTCTTCTGTTTTTTTTGGGTTAAAGGGACATGGTGGCGTTTCTTTTGAATTGTCTTATCACCACACAGCTACTACTACTACTGGCGCGTACATAAGTGTGCACACGTATTATATGTATATGTGACCGATATTTTTGCGATGCTTAAGATTAATTTATGAGATTATATTAATGGCTACCTTGTGACGGGTCATTGCGATAACTCACAGTCGTTTATCTCGCGACAGATCTTGAAATCTTTATTATCCTTATTTAAATGATTATAAATCATAGGCTACTACTCAGTGAATTAAGGGAAGAAATTGCAAATTTGAAGATTATGTTAACATGAAAAGACATCAGCGAAAATTTTTTATATTTTATTTAATTAAAACAAGTCAGTAACTAAAAAATTTAAGTAACGAAAGTTGCTTAAGCATTTTGAAGATAATGAAAAGAAAACAAAATGAAAAAAAAATAACAATGGCGAAATATCAAAGCACAGCGTTGACAAATCTATAAATAAGAGAATGTTGATTGAAATTGTGCTGTAATTAACAAGTTTTTCTTATTGAGTACCTGCCGTGACATGATGGTTAGAGCACGCGACTATCATGCGGGATACTGGAGTTTGATTCCTCTCTCAGCCATCTACATTTTCCTTTATCGACGGCCTCCTTGATGTTGTCGACAGTTACTTTGCAGTAAAAGCCTAATAAAAACTTATCAAACAGCTGACATTCGGATGTGTCTTTAAAATTAAGCATACATTGTCAGAGTCTTAAAATAGAAGCGTGTTAGTTCACAATAGCGCAAAAATGTTCATTATGTCTCCCTTCATGGAGTGTAAAGGGAAATTAAGTTTTAAGTTATTATTTGGCGGGTACAACAGATTTGTAGTTGGAAAATAACTCCTTAATTTGTTTTATCTTTATCTAAGCAATTTTAGGTAGCCTTCTCCCGTGCCGCCTATTAAGTTTAAGCTTGAGCATTTTTATTAATTCGCACATGTACCAACCAGCGCATTCGCTTTATTTGTACGCGATTGATTACATCGATTTCATTGTACAGCTCATAAATCATATGACTACGGTACGATATACATATTAATAGGTTTCTGCGGAGTAGAGCAAGGAAGTAGGTCCAGAAGCTAGAGAGCTTGATCTATGAAACGTTTGCTTAGCGCATAGTAACAAGTAGCGGTTAGTGATCAATACTTGTCTTTTGATTTAAAGACTGATATTGTAGAGAAACAAATACTCATACCTCTTTATACGGCCCCTATTTTTACGGCATTTCGCTATAACGGCGTTTTTTAATTCCGGAACACCTTCGCTTTACGGCGCACATTACTTCGCTATACGGCTAAAAACAAATATACACCCTATACAAGTTTTCTTGCACATTTTTCCGTTCTTGTGTAATAATAAGTGAAAAATAAGAATAAGAATTTGTTACCTCGCTTTACGACGTTTCGCTTAACGGCCAAAATTTTGGGAACGTATCTAGGCCGTATATCGAGGTATGGGTGTACATTAAATTTGTTCTCATTTATTGTAATACCCACTTCTGCCTACTGCTTTTCAATGTTCGTATGTTAAAATATTAAAGACCTTACTATACTGGCCTAGTACCTTCACCCTGACTTGGAATTTCTTACCCCCCAGACAATGATCCCGAAAGTGTTGCAGATGCAGAATGATGCAGATGTATTGACAAATATTAGGGAATGAAACTACAGGTCGATCGTTTATATCTAAGAGTTGTTTATAATTTTTTTTTCTTTTCCTGATGATGTTCTTCGAAGTAGAACAAAATATCGATATTTTGGAAATATAAAAAGAATTTTTAAAAAGTCAAAGCCATGAAGCTTGTTATCCATTAAATTACTGCAAATTTGATTTATAAGTTATTTTATTTAGAATAAAAAAATATTTTTTTCTTGATGGAGGTTTAATAATCTTTATTGTAATGAATGACTGAGGCGTGATCTATCGTACCTTAATAGTCTAAAGAATACCCTAGAAACTATCGCCATGGCGTAGGCTATAACTTAGTTAAGTTTCATCTCATTCCGACAAAAGACAAAGGAGTATATAGGGACACACAGACACTATTATCAGATTTCAATGTCGTACTCGAATGCAACCTATCGTACCCGAATCTTACTACTATACAAACCATTCCCTGCACGTTGAGAATAACTTGTTTAAGTTTTATCTGAATCTAATGATTGGTATAGGAGCAAATTAGAACACACAGACACAAGTAAGTTTCAGCTTATTTAAATGACTTACTCGAGTGCCACTTATCGTACCCAAATTTTACTAACTTATACTTAATTTTCCTTTAAACCCCATGCATGAGGTATGGAATAGCTTTTTGCGTTGTTGTGAATGAACGCGATTTATATTTTTAGATTTACAACTAACGGCACCTACTTGTTTATAGACAAATGCGAACGTCGATAAAGTTTTTACGAGACATGCCGATTGACTCGACACTTTTACTGCGAAGTTGCTGACGACAACATCGAGGGGGCTGGCAATGAAATTTTTTTTGGTTTTAGATAACTGGAGCCAGGCTTTGTACCTAGGATCTCCCGCATGCTATTTTACTACTATACAGTCCCGATCCAAATTTTACTACTATACAAAATATTCGCTACACGTTGGCAATGACTTAATTAAGTTTCATCTGAATCTAACGAATGATAAAAGAGCATATTGGGAGCACACAAAACACTAGTAAGTATCAGCATATTTTATTGACTTACTAGAGTGCCACCTATCGTACCCGAATCTTACTATTGTACTATTGTACAAGATTACAATAACTTGTTCAAGTTTTATCCGAATCTAACGAATGATAGAGGACAATACAGGAGACACACAGACACAAGCGCCACCTATCGTATCCAAATATTACTACTATACAAAAAATTTAAAATTAAACACTGATTACAATGGTCTTTACAGTCTTAGCTTAAGACAGGTGCATAGCTTCATTGAAGACTGTGTGCCAGTCGGTGTAATCCTGCAAAGTCTTTTTAATTACATGGCTGAGTCATCAGGCTATGTTATTAAAAAGTTTGGGTCTTCTTTTTTTCTACATATTTACAGGATACTATACGTGTCTGTGAACAGATTTCCGACGTGTTAGGATTTTCGCTTTCAAATTAGAGACATCCTTGTTCCTTAAAGCGTTTATGGAGAAAACCCATTTTCCTTTTGAAGAGTCGTTTAATCTATCTTCTATTCTTTTTATACCTTTCCCTCAAAGAACGCGTTACCATTTACTGCAATGTTGCCTTGTATGCAACATCCTTTTCCTTATAAAATACAAGGCATTCTTCCTGATACGAACTTGCTTGAACGTGATTTTTCAAACTAAAACACTGCCACTGTGTTTCATGAACATTACAATCGGCTATATGTGAATAAAGTTGGTTTTAATAGGCATTGGCTATCTCGGTGATATGTAGCCTTGGGAAGTTCCAGCTTCCCCAGCGCTTGGTTATGAGAGTTTTTGTCATTGCTTAATCTCGTGCGTACCTTGTCGGCAACTAAGTGGTCCCAGTCAATATTTGTATCTTGTCACTTGCACGTCCATGACGCTTGAGATATGCTTTCCATTGATTACCACGTGATCAATATCACAGTACAACGCATGATATTGGGAGAGCAATTGTGTTGAGCTTCAGTAACTTCTGTTACCTTCTCCCTAAGTTACTCAGCGTTGAGTATTCCAAAGACCTTCTAAATGAGAATATACCACATTGTGTTACATCCAGCTTGACATCAGCTTAAAAAAAATGATGATCAATAAAAACACAGGAAATATAAAAGATACGTAGGACTTTATTACATATACGCATTAATCATTCCAAGGACTCCTAAATCAGGTAAACAACAACAAAACACTGCTATTAAAAGCCATTCAAAACACATTCATCCACCTGAATTAATAGTGGCATCTTCTCCATTTGACCTTAATGGTCACTACTTTACAACTGTAAAAACGATATCAAATTTCATCAAAGAATTTTGACACAAAAAAAAACAAGGACTAAATGACACAATTAAAAAATCGTTACATTTTTTCCTTCACATAACAAATAAAAAATGTAAACATAATATTTAATAAGAAATAATAATAAATAACATACACGTACAATATTCAATATCAATTACAACATAACGACATATTTAAGGATTCTCTGCGCAGTACGGGGTATAAAATAACAAATCACTGTAATGGATGAGGTTTAGCGTCAACAGTATTTTGAGATATTTACTCACTTAGACTAATGTAATTTAAAACTTTGGCGTGACACAAACCAAATTCCAATTTCATATGAGGCGCCACAGTTTTTATATATTTTCGTAAAGTGACGTTTTTTTGTAAACATATAATAAACAATTTACAGAGTGCAAGAGAAACCTTTTCAAAACTTAAAGAATTCTTATTGAAAAAAATTACTAAAATTGCTGCATTTAAGGAATGTGCGCATATATAATTTCTGTTACATTTTTTTTGCAAAAACTTAACAAATTGTAAGGAACAAAAAAACATAAAAACCAACAGCGAATTTATACATTATAACAGATAGGGCGGCAGCAACAGCCAAGACATCAAGTGCTTTTGATTTGTCTCTGATGATGGGATGGTTTTAGATAGATGGCTACATTTTGGGAGCCTATACGATACTGGGGTACAAGGGATATGACATAGACATAACCACATGCATTCATGGCATTTCATAGCGTATACAATATTGTATTTTTATACAACTATATGGCGTCTTAATGTGTCATTTAGAGTCATAAATTTCGTAGATGAAGAGGATTTGCGCCTACGCATAAACATTCCACTTTGCTACAACAATTTGAGCGTAAAAAATGTGGCAACAGAAAGCGGCAGCAACATCAAATTGTACTTAGTCATAGATATAGAGTCAGCAGCAGCAACCACAACAACATCAGAAGTACTAAAGGATTTTTCCAGTAAAACTTAAATTGTTTCACACAGCAACAAGAAGAGGAAAACTACTGCAGAGTTATAGAGCAATCGATTGAAAGCGACCAGTAATTGCCCTACCACAGATATGACAGTTATAGTAATAGATTTATAATACAGTGCAATAACTTTTCAGGGTGTAAGTGATTCCTGCACTGAATAAAAATCTTAGAAGAGGTTATTAAATATTCGGTGGACGGGGTATCTGTAAAATTATTTGTGGTCCGATAAAGTTTTCGGTTTAATTAGAAATTTACTTTAAAATATATCTTTAAAAAATAATGTTTCCCGTTGTTTTAGCAGCTAACTACTTCCGGTCTTAGACCAAGTATTCCCTGGGCAATGACTTTAAAGCAACCGCTTAGAAGTTAGCTAGAGTTAGAAGGCGAAACGTTGAGTAACCTAATCGGCATGCTACCACCGATGCGTCTTAGGAAGTAGGTAACAAAAGTTACTGAAGCTAAACACAGGCTCTCCTAGTGGCTTTGGCAGCCCCAAGAAACTAGGATCGGGAGCGGTGGCCTAATAAGCCACTCTCCTTAAACAAAATTTATTATGAAAACACGGAGAATAAATAAAACAAGAACTCCCCCAAATGTTGAGGACCCCCGCAAACGATATAAGGACCATGATTTAAGGATATGCACCTGGAATGTCCGAACTCTTTACAGAGCTGGTGCCTCTATCCAACTGGCGGATGTCCTCGACAAATACAAGGCTGACATCACCGCCATACAGGAAATGAGATGGACGGGACAGAGATGCACACGGCGAAAGAACTGTGACATCTTTTACAGCTGCCATGCAGAAAGACACGAATTTGGATGTGGTTTCATAGTCGGCAAGAGACTTCGACACCTGGTCTCGCGGTTTAACCCTGTAACTGACCGAATAGCCACCATTCGCATCCGGGCGAAATATTTTTACATCACGCTGATTTGTGTACACGCCCCGACGGAAGATAAAGACGATGAGATTAAAGATGCATTTTACGAGCGCCTAGAGGAAACATACGACCGCTGCCCTGGCCACGACATTAAAATTGTTCTGGGAGACTTTAATGCAAAAATAGGAAGGGAAGATGTTCTTGGTCCATCGATCGGTAAGTTTAGCCTGCATACCGACACGTCAGACAACGGGTTTAGGCTGGTTAGCTTCGCAGCGGGAAGGAACATGGTAGTGAGTGGAACCAGATTCCAGCACAAAGATATCCACAAGGCAACTTGGCTATCCCCCGATCAAAACACCAAAAACCAAATTGATCATGTGGTAATAGATGGCAGGCATGCATCTAGTGTCATGGACGTGCGTGTGATCCGTGGTGCTAATATTGGCTCGGATCATTACCTGGTTGCAGCCAAGGTGCGCACAAGATTGAGCAGAGAGAAAAACGCACGTAACCAAACACAAAGAAAGCTGGACATCGCGAAGCTGCAAACCCCAGAGATAGCTACTGCCAACTCCAACCAGCTCTCCCAACTTTTACGACACAACGCCTCTACTTCTGACGTTCCCGATACACAGTGGCAGCATATTGCGCATTCAGAATCCTGGGCTATGACACAAGCGGATGAATCGTTTCTGGTGGTATTCCAGAAAAAAATACTCCGTAAAATATATGATCCCATCATCGTTAACGGAGAGTATCGGCGTCGTACGAATCATGAGCTGTACGAGCTGTACACTGACATTGACGTGGTCAGACGCATTAAGCTGCAGCGGTAGCGTTGGCTAGGTCATGTTGTACGTATGGACGAAAATGCTCCAGCTCGAAAAGTCTTCTACAATGAACTCGATGGACGGCGCAGAAGAGGGCGACCAAAACTTCGTTGGAAAGACCAGGTTACAGTGAAACTTACATAACTTGGTGTGACTAACTGGAGAAGAAGCAGAGAACATCGAAGCGTCTATAATAATATTCTACGTACTTATTTGCATCCACCGGGATTGCAAATAAGTACTAGATAAGTAAGTAAGTAAGCATAACGATTTAAAACACTTAATTTCCATTTACACCCCATGAATGAGGTAAGGGATGGCTTCTCGCGTTGTTGTGAATTAACACGCTTCCTATTTTTAGATTCACAATTAACGGCACCTACTTGTTTATCGACGAATGAGAACGTCACTGTTTGAGAAGCTTTTACTAGATTTGCCGATTGACTCGACAATGTCTCGAAGTTGCTGTCGACAACATCGAGGAGGCATGTAATGAAAGAAAATGTAGAAGCCAGGTGTCGAACCTGGGATCTGCCGCATGGTAGTCGCGTGTTCTAACCATCATGCTACGGCCGTTCCCACTGCATATCGACACTTAAAGTTTTTCGTTTAACCGTTAGATAAAGTAAAAGCTATTAAAAGCTGATACAACTTTGTGGGATGGCACTGACTGATACAAAGTCTTTAGTGAAGATAGGTTTGTTTTTTTTTTCGGGATTTTGTAAGAATAAATCGAGTGGTCCTATCAATTTATGGGCATATTTATACCCTTTACCATGCGCATGAACAGAGTGAAGGGTATATTAATTTTGTTCCTCCATTTGTAACGCCCATAAGGAGGGGTGGTAGGTATGACAATATATATATATATAAATGATCAGCATCAGCGTCCGTCTGTCTGTCCCCACGATTACAGCCGCAGTTTAAGATATATCGAGCTGAAATTTGGAATTCAAGCTTCTATCTTCAAAGCGGAGGTTAAGTTCTAAGATGAGCCCGATCGGTCAAAAACTACTCCCACCTCCCATACAAACTTCCCCTTATTGGGGTCTGTCCCTGCGATTACAGCCGTAGTTTAAGGGCAATCAAGCTGACATTTTGTATGTGAGCTTCTTACACTAAGCGGAGGTTGAGTAGTAAGATGAGACCGAGCGGTCAAAAACTACTCCCACCTCCCATACAAAAACCCTCTTTTTGGGGGTGTCCGTATGTCAGTCCACGCGATTACGGTAGTAATGTAAGAGCAATCAAGCTTAAATATTGTATGCAAGCTTCCCTACTCTAATCGGAGGTTGAGTATTAAAATGAGACCGATCGGTCAAAAACTACTCTCACATCCAATAAAAATTCTCCCTTTTTGGGGTTTTTCCCTGCGATTGTAGCCGTATTTTAAGAGGTATATATCTGACATTTACGCAAGATTCAATATCTAAGCGGAGGCTACTTTCTAAGATAAGCAATGTCGGTCAAAAACCACTCCCACCTCCCATTCAAACTACCTTCTTTGGGGTGTCCGCGTAACTACCCCCGCGATTATAGCCGTACGTTAGGAAATATTGAGATAAAATTTGATATGCAAGCTTTAATCCTATAATACTGCTCCCACCTTCCATACAAACTTCCCCTTTTTGGGGGTGTTCATCTGAACCAGTATTATCACTTTATTTTTACAAACCGCCTTACTAGTTTTTGTGTAAATATGTTGGTATGCCAGCAAGGGATAGGATAACTAAGGTTATTATGGAACAATTATACTATTTGTTAGGCATTTGCGACATCCCTTTAACTAATGCTTTTAGTGGCGGTGGCGAAACTAGTTCCCTTTCGGGGTGTGGTGGATTCCGCATGCTTTTGATAGGGTGTTTGGATTTTCGATCCAATTCGTCCAGTTGATGGTCTTACAAAAGTTGTTGATTCTGCCGATGTGCGAAGATGCTAGTTCTTCTATGCCACTATAGAATGACTTTCGTAGGGTTTCCAGTCTCTTTAGGCATAGGGCTGGCCAATCACATAAAATATGATTGGTGATTAGTTCACTACTGCAATTCCTGCAGCAGATGCACTGGCTTTTTGTTTCGAATTCTATACTGTTTGCGTGTTTCCCTATGGGCTGCTTTCTGTTAAGATTTGTTAGGTTTAATGTAGGTTTTGGGTTGTATTCAGGTCATATCACTCTTGTTTTTTTTACAGGTTTGTTCGTTCTTCCATCTTTCGTTTTCTGTTCTCAACGTTAGATTTCCGATAGTGCTTTTACACGTGGACATTGGACAAACGGTCTCCTACAGGGCTAAGCCTTGTCAGGCCTCCTTATCCTCTCTGCATTTGCTTCAGTTCAGGTATCCACTGTGTCCTGGTATCGACGTGATCGGTACTTTGTCTCGGACATCTCGTTAAGAGATGTCCTGTAGGCTCCGACTGCTTTTGATTTGGTGTTGAGGGAATTCAGTGAGTTTACCGCTGCTATAACACAACGGCTCTATTAAAAGGTTTGGCAGCCCCAAGAAACTAGGATCGGACGCGGTGGCCTAATAAGCCATTCTCGTTAAATTAAAACAATTATGTTGAAAACACGAAAAAAAGAAAAACCAAGGACCAAATCTATTAGCATCACATTTTATTTCTTCTTCTTTCTATTTTACATGCTCCGCATGCTTTTGGAGGAGTTCTTTCTTCCTTTCTCAGAAATAAGTTCTCTTCAGCGCCAACTACCGGTTCAATTTATAAAAAAATTGTTCTCATGATCAAACAAACCTACATTCTAAGTTTCACTTAAATTGGTCCATTCGGTAATTTTTTCGGCATAAATCCACACCAGCGCAATCTACCGGGTGTATTTGTATACACAATTTTTTTCATGATCAAACAAACGTTCTAAATTTCCGGTAAATTGGTCCTTACATTTACCACAAAATTTTTTAACATACTGGGGTTGAGTAAAATCGGATCATCAATATAAATATCCGGGTCCATATACGCAAAAACTTTGTTCTCATGATCAAACAAACATTCATTCTGAATTTCAGTTAAATTGGTCCATTTGTTTAAATTTTCGGTATAAATCAACCCCAAAGCCACTTACAGGCTCTATTTGTACATAAAGTTGTTTGTCGTGATCAAACAAATATACATTTTAAAATTCAGGTAAATTGGTCAATTCATTCAATATACGATGTAAATCCACCTCAGCGCCACCTATCGGGTTCATTTTTGCATACGATTTTTTCTCATGATCAAACAAAAATTCATTCTGAATTTTAGTAAAACTTTCGATATAAATCCACGCCAGCGCCATCTAGTGATATGAAAATACAATGGTTCCTATTCTAAGACTTAAAATTATAAATATATAAACAATTTTATAAAGTTTGGTCGAGTCGTTTTGGAGGATTGTTGCGACAAACACCGTGTTTTTACATGTGTAAAAATTATATATAAAAAAGCAAAATAATAATACAATAATAATAATTGGATTTATTATTTATTTTTCTTAAAATAAGGATAATGATAGGTTTTAATAATGGCTTTAACGTTACAAACGAATATCACTAACATTTTATAGGGTGCACCTATCACGTGAGTGAAATACTTTTCATTTACTGCTACGACACCATTGATTCTGCTCCTTGCAGCATTAAATTTGTTGCTGTTGCCACTGATAGCGGAGAAGCTTCCCCCGAAACTGATGCTACTAATGCTGTTGCTGCTGATAATGATCATGATGGCATATTTGCCACTGCCGCTGATGATGATAGTGATGGTGGCAGGAAATGACGTTAGCATCACATCATATATGGACAAATTCACATACAGACAACAACATATCGCATATGTTGGTGTCAACCAAAAAACAAAAATTTCACACAAAAAAAAAATAACCTAATGGAATGAAAAAGTACTTTGTTCTAGTACAAAGTGACACTAAACTACACTTGGCAAATTGCAGATGATGCGTTTCTTTGTTTTGTTTGTAGCGCTACTCCAAATGTTGCTGTCGTTTTTGCGGTTGCCTCGTCGTCATTGCCATCGCTGGTGCTGGTGCCTCTTGGTAGAGTGCTGCATATGGTTGATTGTGTTTTCCTAGCAATGATGACAACATGTTGTACTAATTGTTGTTGTTTAGTAAAATTGTTGTTGTAAGTTTTTTTTTGGTTTTTGGTAATAAAAATACGGGTCAGTGGCGGATGCTGCATAAGTTGGGAATGAGAATTTAATATGGGGTTAATATTTATTTGAAAACATTTATACGGTGGTTGTTGCTATCGATGGGATATCGTTAAAGGGTTTGATGTGACAAAACATATTGAGTGAGTTTGTTTAATTGATAACCAAATAAAGTAGACTGTTAACAATGTGGAACATTTTCGGAGTAATTGTCTGAGAGGTGAAAAATTCCAAGTCAGCGTGAAGGTACTAGGCCTGTATAGTAAAATCCCCTAGGGTTTAGCGTTATCAGACCAACTTTTTATAACCTTATCTTGATGTTTGTTCGCTTGTTCATTTTTCAGCTATAATACAAGAACCATTGATGATCTGGCATTTCATTCTTCTTTGGCTTTACTATACTTACATATACTTACATCTTAACCCCAACTTGGATTTTCTCAAGCCCCAGATTAGCATTTGCACTGTGTTATTAAACCGTAAATCCATAATATTGGAATGATGTGCGTATGATTAATATAAAATTAGCATACAATTTATATTACTCATATGTACGTAGTACAGACATATGAAGTGAGAGTACCATATTCAAACTCGCTGCATATGCATCAGCAATGACCAGCTTTCTACTTATCACAGATGGGACGGCCTATATATGGCCATAAATTTGGAGTTTTTGGGGAAAATGTATGAAAAAAATACGACAATTAAAAAGTTTTGAAGATTTAATTCTATATTAACTTGATTTTTTACATGGATATAGTAATAGATATTCTTTATATAAGCTACAATTCTGCTTAAAAATAAAATGAGAAATCATCAATGGTTTTTGAGTTATGGCTGAAAAACTAATTGAACAAACTAAATAAAAAAAATATAGAAGTCATACAAAAAAAGTTGGGACGGAGAACGCAAAACTCTATGGGTGGTTTACTTTACTGACCTAGTACCATCACCATCATCTAGACTTGAAATTTCTCACAACTTTAAGCAGTGCCCAAGGGCGTCAAAGGTCAAGTATATATATAAGTTTATAGTATAGTGATCGGTGGTGAAAATAGGATACTTGCATTTTTGATGTTTCATGTGAGCGTGGCCCCTTCCTACTTACTTACTTAAGTATCCCTTAAAAATTACGAACGTGGTTCTTAAATTAGGCCTGAAGTATTAAAGAACTCCACACGCTTCAGTCATCTGCGTGCGTTCTCCAGTTAATCCTACCAGATGGTGGCACGTCGCTCCCACATGGTCCTTCCAACGAAGTATGGGTCCCCCTGCTCTGCGTCGTCCTTCAGGTTCGCCTTCAAACACCTTGCTTTCTGAAGCATTTACATCCATCCTGGCAACATATCCCAGCCATCGAAGTCGTTTGATTCTGACTATTTTAGCTACGTCGATGTGTGTTAAAGCTCATACCATGGTTATTCCTATGGCGAAACTCACCGTTGACACAGATAGGCCAACATATTTCCGTAGTACTGTTCTCTCGTCTAAACTTAAAAAACTTAATTTCCCTTTGCATCCCATGAATGAGGTATGGGATAGCTTCTCGCGTAGTTGTGAATTAACACGCTTTCTATTTTTAGATTCACAACTAACGGCACCTACTTGTTTATCGACGAATGCGAACGTCACTGTTTGAGAAGCTCTTACTAGACACGACGATTGAATCGGCGCTTAATACTGCGAAGTTGCTGTCAACAACATTCGAGGGGAGCCAACAATGAAAGAAAATTTTATTTATTTTTTCTTTTAAGATGACTGGAGCCAGGTTTGAACCTGCGATCTCCCGCATGGTAGTCGCGTGTTCTAACCACTATGCCACGGCCGGCCGGTCTCTCGTCTACTTCCAGGTTTTGTATGTCCGTTGTCGTAAGCAGCCACGATTCTGCAGCATACAATAGATCGGATAAAATTAACACCTGGTATAGCTGTTTCTTAGTATTCCCAGATAAGGTGGTATTACTAAAGTGCTGCCATCTATTGACGGGCACTATTCTCCGCTTAATTTCTTGGCTGACATTTTTTTCTTGTTGTCGGAAAATCCGAGGTAGGTAAATTCATCCACTACCTCAAAACAATAATTTTCAACGTTGACGGTGGGTCCCCATCGAGAGGATTCTTTTTGCTGACTCCTTTCTCATCACCTTCTCCATAACTGTATCAAATATCGTACAAGACAAGCTATTGCCCTGCCTGAGACCTTTCCGTGTTAAATGAATGGTTCAGAATGATCCTTACTAAACTAAATAGAAGGTTTGGTGTTCTCCAAGGTACATCTGCAAAGTCGAATTAGCTTTGCAGGAATATCAAACTCATACATCGCCTCATATAGCCTATTCCTTATCGGATGGCAGCTTTGTAGTCGATAAAGAGGTGGTAGGGTCGATCTACTTTTCATGAGTTTCTTTCCAGGATTTGTCATAAAGTGAATATTGGATCCGTCGAAAATTTACCAGATCTACAGCTGCACTGATAAGGTTCAATTTGTTTTTGTATAATTGGCTTTAGACGTTCACCCAATATGCTCGAAAGGACCTTGTACGCAATTAGTAATAGGCTTATTCCACGGTAGTTCTTACACTCACTACGATCTCCTTTCTTGTATATGGGACATAACAGACTGAGACCCCAATCCCCGGCCATTCTCTCCTCTAGCCAGATGTTCTCCATGAGCCGATGCATGTTCCTAATCAGCTCCTCTCCACCTGCCTTAAACAATTCAGCCGGGAGACCATCGGCTTCTGCTGCTTTGTTATTTTAAGGCGGGATATTGCCACACGTATCTAACTCTGGCTCGGAGGAGGACAGTTAATACCATCGTCATGGATTGGAGCGAGGTCTTCTGAAGTGGTGTCCGCATCCAGCAGATTACAGAAATGTTCTCTCCATCTTTCAGAACCTTATCCGTGTGCGTCACTAGCTGGCCATCGCTGTCCTTGCGGGAGTTTAACCCTGTTCCACGTATTATCGCCTTAAGAATTTTTGGGCTTCCCCTCTAGTTCGTAGCAACTCTGTGCACTCATCCTGCCTCTTTTTCAGTTCCTTCTTTTTCCGTCAAAAGAGATGTGTTGCCTCTCTTCTCTTCTGTTCACGAACAGCTCACGTTGCCATTGGATGCAGTTTCGCCCTGTATCTCTCGTGGCATTGCGACATTCATCATCGTACATCGGCATCTCCTTGAGACGGCTTCGAGTACCCAAGTACGCTTTTCGCAGTCCGTTCTATAGAGACGGCTATATATTGCCACTGCGAGATAATATTATCAGTGATTGGAGCATTCCGCAGCAGTTGAGTTAGGTGGTTGGAGTAGGCGTTCGCTATCTCTGTGGTCCGCAATTTACCGATGTCCAGCTTTCATTGCGGCTGGTAATGTACGTTTTTCGCCATGCTTAGCCTTGTGTGTACCTTAACTGCGGTAAGGTAATGATCGGAGTCAATGTTCGCACCCCAGATCACTCGTACGTCCAGAACACTTGACGCGTGCCTTCCATCGACTACCACGTGATCTATCTGATTCCTTGTAAATTGATCTGAAGATAAACATGTTGCCTTATGAATATTTTTATGGTCAAATCTAGTGCTGCTAACTACCATATTTCTTGCCGCAGAGAAATCAATCAGTCTGATGCCATTGTTCGACGTTTCTGTGTGCAGACTTAATTTTCCGATGGTAGGCTCAAAAGCGGTCTCCCTGCCTATTTTAGCATTAAAATCGGCTAGTACAATTTTGATGGCGTAGCTCAGGCTACGGTCATATACATTTTCTAGGCTCTCGTATAACTCGTCGTTGTCCTTATCGCTTCTAGCCATTGTCGGAGCATATGAGAGATATGTGGAAAAACTTTGTCTTGACTCTTATGGTGGCTATTCGTTCACACACCGGGTTGAACATTAAGACTATGTGTAGCAGTCTCTTGCCAACCACAAATCCACATCCAAACTCGTGCTTGCCTCCACGTCCACTATAGTAGATGTCGCACTTCTTCATGCGCGACAACCCGTGTCCCTTCCACCGGTTTTCCTGTAAAGCGGTTATGTCAGCCTTGTATTCTTCAAGGACTTTCGGCAGTTAGATGGAGGCACCTGGTCTATAAAGTGTTCTAATATTCCAGGTGCACATCCCCAAATCATAGTATTTAATTCGTTTGCAGTGGTCGTCATAATTTTGGTGGGTCCATTTTATTCTTTTCTTACTTTTTTTCATTGCAATAGTTTTAACGTCGGTGGCAGGTTGCAAGCCCAGCGCCCCACGTCGCAGTTTTCTCCTTCTGCCAGGATTTTATTACAGCCGCCCATTCTGGGTCAGACGCTGAACACTCTAAGCCGACGTGCCTGGGTTTTAGGTTTTGCCCTTTACAGTTAACCATGCTCTAACGGGTGTCAAATGCATATTTTCAAGCGTCACCACGTGGACGTACTCCGTCAGCAGTAGTACCACGAATACGGAGAGCTGTGAGTAGATAACAAAGATCACCCTGGGTATGCCAAGTTAAACCGATCAGAAGCTTAAACTTGCATCACACTCCCGACGCCCCTTCCATTGGACCCTATTTTTGAAAACGCAATATCTGGAGGACAGTTTCTCCGATCGCCTTGAATATTTTTGGGAATGCACTTGGTTCCTGTTCCAATAAAAATTGGGCGGGATCGGATCAGTGCACTGCACTGCAGTGATCGTGGTATTAAACTTGAATCTTTAAAAGGCTGTATCTCAAGAAGTATAAGAGGTATACAGCTGATATTTGGTATGTTTTGTTGGTACAGTGTGAATTACAGTCAGGGTGAAAGTGGGCTGTGCCACGCCCCATTTAAATGTTTGATCGTCCTGCAAAAAAGGCAGAAGCTCCGTCCACACACTAAAATATTTTACTATTATAGTCAAAACTCCCTATAACGCACTCCTATATAACGAAGTTTTCTTTATTGCGAAGCAATTATAAGAACACAGTATTTTGGGTCTACTTTTTTTGTATTATAATCTCCATATAACGAATTTCCCTATAGCGAATATTTCCTTAAAACGAATCAGTTTTGTGACCGTAACTTCAAGATTGAAGCGTTTTCAATCTCCATATAACGAATTTATTCAAACTGAAAGTGTATTTTGGGGAACCACCGAACTATGCAAGTGACAGCTGGAATCATTACCATCCTTAACATTTCTTGCAGTGGCTATCAGTTTGCCTTTTCTTTTAACAGATTCAGATGAATACGAAGAAGAATCTGCCGATATTGTGAAACCGTTACCCACATATGGACAACTTTCATTATCAGTTGAAGGGTTCCGTACCTATTTGGAAATGAAAACCAACGTACCAAATAGTGTTTACTTCTCTAAATGTATTAGAATATTATATTGAAGAAGAAAAGTGGAAAAATTTACTTCAAACCACAACAACTGACTACTACAAGTAAAAATGTTAAAAGGAACAAAATTGTTATTTTCTATATAGCGAATTTTCTTTATAGCGAAGTAAATATTCAGTCCCTTGAAATTCGTTATAGAGAGTTTCGACTGTATATATTTGCCAGAAAAAATACAACTCCTTAATCGAACATTAGTAAAAACATAGGATTTACTAAGGATTATTGTCAAATTTATATTTTTTTTCTCAATTTTTAAAACATATCGTTTTGCACCTTTTTCACCACAAAATTTGTTCAGGTAATATTTTGGAAATTTCTTATATTTTATTATTTCTATTAATGTCCAGAAACGAAAGATTCTAAAACCATTTATGAAAATCCCTTATATGCAGAACAATTTCTCTATAGTTTTCACATAAAATTACTTTATTCAAACACTTACTTGTATCCCCTTCTCATAGCTACTGCCCTGGGCGCGAAAGCTTTTAACTTAAACTCCCTTTAAAGTATAAATAATTTCTTATATCAAAACACACAGACACGCACACACCCGCACGCTTGCGAATTGAAATAAATAAAATCTCTCAGAATTGGCGAATAAAACTGTCAGCCAAAACAACTCAAAGTTCAAAATGTACCTCATCTCTCTCCTCCTCCCCACCAACAAGCCATCATTTGTCTTTATGGCAAAATGTAATTATTTATTTCCCCATTAAAACTCTCTTCTTCTCGCTGTCTCCCCCCAATGATTGTGGGAAAATTTATAGCATGCTATAAACATTTTGATTAGCAGCGCACATACAAACACATTGAAAGCCACGAAACTCGTCGCCCCATTATGCTCGGCAACCAATCAACGAACCACAGCCAACGATGGCAACGACGACGACGACGACAGATTTCATTCATAAAAATATCACATTAATTAGCGCGAACCGATGTTTTTTATGGCAGCAATTAAAAACGACCAACGAAGACCGCTAAAGAAACCTCCGCCACCACCAACAAAAGCAATAAAAATCAATTTTACTATGTCGAACTTGAGAACACAACATGTAGGATAACGAACATGTTCGAAGGTGTAAAACACCTAACATATGTAGAGGAGGTTCGATACAATTGACGGCACTTCCGTTAGTTACCTCTCAGCAACTAACATGTTGTGGATGCCGAACGCTGAAGCCCCAGAGAGAAAGAGGAAGAGAGAACCAACGTTTTGATATTTAGCGAAAAGGATTAATATTATTAAATGAACATTTGTTTTAATAATTTCGTTTCATCTAAAAATACTTTAAATTCTATTGTTCGTAGAGGTTTGTGGTTTGTCGATTGGTCAGTGTATGTGTGTGTGTGTTCGCTTGTTTTTCGATTCAATTGCACATACGTACGTATGCGCCGAGACATAACCGTAACATAACGTAATTTCACTTGCCATTGCTAAAACAGATGTCGGCGGTTGTTCAAATTTGTTTATTTGTTGTTCTTGTTGTACAATTTGTAGAAAATATGCTGTGATATTTTAATAGAGCTCTCGGACCAACAACAACGAAATCCCATAAAGATGTCAAGGGAACGCGCGAGCGAGCTGCGTTGTAGTTTTGATTTGATTTGAATTCAAAAGATTTTCATGGGAAAATATCAGCGAAAGATATGAACATCTGTTAATGAGAATTGTATCTAAGCAATGAGCTGTGTGTGTGTGTGGTAAATGCTAGAATTGTGTAATTAGTATATGAAATTGATGGCCCAGATGTGGGCAACAATATCAATTTGGGCTTTTTGTTTGTTTGTTTGTTTTGGACTTAAAACAATTGTAATGGCACGATGAAAGGTATAATACACCGAGGGGGGAATAGTTGAGAATATGTTAATTGAGGCTATTTACAGATGATTGAAAATATGATAGCGAAATTGTATGTAGCTGTGTGCTTTCGGTTTGGGCGATATACAACACTAAACAGCTGGCAAAAATTGGCGTTTTTAAGGACAAAATAATTTTATATTTATGATTTAAAAAAATTAAGTTTCAATTTGTTTGAAACATTAAATTCCGATTATGGATAAGAGGGTTCGCCAAACGGCCAGCTCTGGCAAAAAAAATAAATTTATTGGCTTAAATGCATTTTATGAGGCTGATCGAGAAAATGTTTGCCAAATATCTAAAATCGAATTTTTCATATATTCACACAATATATCCTAGCCAACTCAAGCGGTCTATATGGACGTTCTTGAATTCGTCGATATCTTTCATTGAGCTCATGGTCCATACGACAACGATATTCATCGTTAACGGTGATGAATCCAAATATTTTGCGAAGTAATAGTGTTCGACCGGATTGTGCCATTTGAATTAAAAAATACATAATGGAAATTTGAGTAAGATCAGACAACTATTTCCCGTGCCCCATAGAGGTCAAATGTAAATTTTTCAGTAAATCCTATACTTATACCCTCAGGAGAGTATAACACTTACAAGGAGCCACTTTAGACCCTATGTTTCCTTAAACCAAATTCGATGCATGACTTTTTAAGTCGTTTAAGCCATGTCCGTCTGTCTGTCTGTCTGTCTGGCTGTCCAGCTGGTACGCACGAAAACTTTTGAAAGTCGCTACTAAATGTTTTGAAATTTCGCACGAGAAAATCAATACACCCGACGGGATCGTGCCAAAGTTCTGTGTTTAGTAAAGCTAAAGCAGGATAACGATTTGGAAAAATATGGAAGTCTAGCCACACCCCTTATGAAACCTTCCATACCCATCTGGTACCGCCCACTTTATAAATCGATTAATATTAGTAATACACCCAACGCAATCGTGCCCAATTTCTGTATTAGTTAAAGCTAAAGCGGGATGATGTTTTAGAAAAAATATTGAAGGGGTAGCCACGCGCCTTCTGGTACCTCCTATACAAATGTACTTTTGAACCAACTTCAGAGATTGAGTAATAATATCAGTACATCCAAAGTCATCGTTCCCAAATTCTGATTTAGTAAAGCTACAAAAGGATAAAGTTTTGGAGACAAAATTGGTAGGCAAGCCTCGTCCGATCGAGGTACATACAAATGTACCACTCCGCCCACCTTAGAATTTGAGTAATAATATCAATATACTAAACAATTTTATGTTTTATTAAGAGTGAGGGTATTTGTAAGTCGGGTTTCCCGATAGAAACTTTCTTACTGGGTTTTACCAATTTTCGATTAAGGAATTATATTTTCTTAATCGTAATAATGTAATACTCAAATATTGATGTGTTTAGTCGACGCCTCGATCCTTTTTGCCAACTTTATTCCAAATAGTCTGGTTATATCTCTAATATACTACAAAATGTTCAGGACCATCCTACTATTATTATGGCTTTTATAATTGTTTCTTTTAAATGGGGCGTGGCATAGTCCACATCCACCCTTGCTGTAAATTATACTGTATCAACAACACATACCTGAAATCGACTGTATATATCTTATAGTTCATGAGATACAGCCTTTTAAAATTTGAATTTTTATACCACGCCCACTGATCCGATCACGCCCATTTTGCTGCCAATTGTATCCACACAAATTTTCAAGGCGATTGAAGAAACAGTCCTCCAGATATTGCGGTTTCAAAAATAGTGTCCAATGGACGGTGCCACACCCACTTCATATATCAATTATGATAGTACTATATTTTCACCACTAACCACACAGCTTCATTCTGTGAAAAGCTCAAAAAGTCCGGTCAAGCCGTTTTCGAGTCTATACGGTACTAAATAATGCAAACAAAAACAAGTCAATCTCATTTTCATATATATTGATTTGACCTTTGACTTCTTTGGCCAGGGCTTAAATTTGTCCGATTTTGCTCAAATTTTGACCATAACCGTTTAACAACAACAGACACAATATTCCGCTCGGGCATTACCGAAATATATATGCAGCGAGCTTACATATGGTACTCGCTTCATACGGATGTACATCGTATGAGTAATATAAATTTTATGCTGAATTTATATTTATCATACGTACATCATTCCAATATTGTGGATTTACGGTTTAATAACAAAGTTGAACTGCTAATCTGAGGGGTGAGAAATTTCAAGTCGGGGTTAAGTTACCAGGTAATTGTAGTAAAACCCTTAAAGGGTTTGGCTTTATTTACATTTCTGGTAATGAATGAAATGCGACATCATCACACAATATTTCGCTTGAACATTACCAAAAATCCAATGTTGAATTTTCGCTGCCACCCCAATTTATATATATATAAGATCCTTTAACTTTGGTTGGTGCATAGGGCAATTTGCAGAGTCTAGATCGGTATACATCGTTCGGCGCCATGATGTTCATGGTCTGCCCCAATTTCTTGAACCCTGGGGGTTTTTACATAAGTGGAGTGTGTTTTCCAACCATCTAAATTGTTGTTGTTTTACCGTTATATCCAGAGAGGTTGCGTATGTCGAGTGCGACCTACTACTGGTTAGATATAATATTGGGCCACCAAATTCTCAGAATTTTCCTAAGACAACTGTTGACAAAGGCCTGGAGTTTACGCTAGATCGCAGCTGTAAGCGCCCGCGACTCACACCCATAAAGCATGATTAACGTTCGAGTTTAAAATACATAACTTGGTGTTGTATTTGAGGACCAGTCTTTATTAGGCATGGTTTTCCTTTGCTGATGCGGGTGACAGCGAGTGTGGTCCTCCCTTCAGGACTAATTATACTGCGCAGATACCAGAAGTGGGTATTGCGTTAACATTAAGGATGGTGGTGATGAATTCTGTATTGGTGGTGTTAATATGCAGGCGTTTTGGCTGAGAAGGTCCTTTTTGGTCTGTTGGTCAGACTTTATGACAGAGAGGGGGGCGATGTTAACAGAATAGACAAGTTCTTTTAGGTGTCTGAATAGGTTTCATAGTAAACCCTTTTTTTCTTTTAGATTTGCGTCGTAGGCATTTCTAAAGTCCACGAAACAGACATGAAAATTGGATTGCAATTCTTTGATTTACTCGAGGATTACACGGAGTGAGACGTTGTCATCCATGCAGAGCGTTTGGTGCGGAAAACATATTGTCTGCGCAGTGTTGATTCGCTTCTTTTCGTGAATTCAGTTCAGTAACAGTTTTGTTAGAATTTTAGAAGGAGAGCTTTGAAGCGTAATGCAGCTGTAGTTCTTACAATGAAATTGATTACCCTTTTTATGCACTTCGGTCGGGGTCCAATCTTCTAGGTTTTGTTCTTTCTTCCAGAAACCTTCAAAAATGGGTAGAAGGTATGGGAACGTTACTCTTGAGTAAGCTGATAAAGCTTCAGCAATTAAGTATCTCCCAAAAGTGTCCTTACTACCTGTTGAGTTGGTAATTTTCAAATGTAAGAACATGTCCCACTTTATCTCCAATTGGACGAGCACGGTTTCTGTTTTTGCTCGCAAGTTGGATGTGATATCGTAAGGGTCTCTGAGCCTGTTATTCCTAGCGGTGTCTTCGTCTAGGTTTGCGAGAGTTGAGGACCAATTCCGTTTGTCTGCTCGGCAAGAATGTTTGACCGCTTTGCAGAGAGCTCTGTCCTATCTCTGGCAAAATTCGCCAGTGTTCTGCGCAGTTTGACGAGAGCTAATGATGCTTCACTAATCCAGGCAGGGGTTAAATTTACACGTTGCGTGCTTTAATGAATTTGTCTTTTATGGTGTAAATCTCATTTACAGCAGAGCTGCGCCTCTTTCTCAAGAGGGGCACTTCACTAAACCGAGCCTTAGTGTTTAGAGATTCCTTGCGGATCGTCATTACTCGAAGGCGGAATCTGCGTTTCTGAAACTACGAATATCTAAAAGTCTTCTTCTACACACAATGATGGCCGATCTGGTCTACCGTTATACTGTTCAGCCAAGTCACTTTTATGTGGAAATATTAAACCACCAACCGCAATGTTGTTGTTGTTGCGCAGCTCAATTTAAATACCTTATATGTGATAGACGTTATCAGTGAGGCTTTAGACCTGGTAAATCCACGACCGACCAGATATTCACACTACGACAAATCCTGGAAAAGACCCAAGAAATCCAGATCGACACCTACCATCTGTTCATCGGCTGAAGTGGGTCTGGTAATAAACGAGGACGAATCCAAGTTATTTGTTTCAACAAAGAGTCCACACGTGGGTGAACGTTGACAACTATAACTTTGAAGTGGTAGATGATTTTGTCAACCTTGGCTCCGCCATAAACAAAAAATAATAACGTCAGCCTGGTAGCGATTTAACAAAAAAGCGCTCCCTCGAGTCTGGGAGTCTTCGAGAGAAAAATACTCCGCAAAATATTTGGACCAATCATCATGAACGGCGAGTACCGTCGTCGAATGAATCATGAGCTGTATGAGCTGTACAACGACATCGACGTAGTCAGGCGCGTTCAAATAGACCGAATGCGCTGGCTTGGACACGTTGTACGAATGAACGAAAACGCTCCGGCTCGGAAAGGCTTCGGCAATAAACTCGATGGGCGGCGGTGGAGGGGGCGACCAAAACTCCGATGAATGGACCAGGTGAAAAATTTGTTAACTGAGCTTTGTGTGACAAACTATCTACGGAGCGCAAAAGACCGAAGCGCTTGGAATACTTTTCTACGTGCGGCTACTGATGGATAAATTTCTTTTGTTGCTGCCATTAAAGAAGAAGAAGAATGTGCGATTGGTTAAAGTCTGATCCCGCAGTAACTACTGCGCACACTTGGAAGATCTGGGGCATGCCCCATACCAGTTCATTTCTGCCGGCCTTTCAAGGCAGCAGTTCATTGGTTTGATTAAGCTGTGCTATGATGGCACTGACCTTATTTTAGCTCGGTGGTGGGCACTCTACTCAATCATTGGAGATTTGCATGATTTCGTCACTTGCGTTACCTTTGGGGGCGAGAAAAGTCTTTACGGGTGGGGATCCCTGTTTTATGAACTTTATTTGTTACCTTTTGGCATAATTTTTGGACTTCACCTTTTTCACTGAACATTTTGATATTCTCGCTCTGAAGAGGCGTTTCGTTTTCTTCTTATATCGTTCTCTCACAGTGGGAATTACTATTGACTGCAGAGTTGCCTTACATGCTACATTATTTTCCTAAGACAATAAAATACATTCTACATCGTACCAAAACTTGTCTGAACGTGGTTTTTAATAGGCAAATGCTGTTTGTCAGGAATATCGGAATTAGGGGCGTTTGTTTACCTTTTTGAGAAAATTGGTTGGTAGAAGTATTGGCTATGTCGGGAATGTGCAGCTTTGCGATGTGTCAAATACGCTCATAACCAAATGAAAAGGTTATGAGGGTATTCGAAATGGCTTAATCTCATGCGTACTTAGGCTGTAACTAGGCGGTGATCTGAGTCTTAAGTGGGACCGCGCGTCACTCGTACATTCATTGCGTTTAAGATATGCCTTCCATCGTTTACCAATATGATCAATATCATATGATCCATATCAATATTGATCATGGCTATTAAGGTTGCCTTGTGGATATCTTTGTGTAAAATTCTGTGTCACAGTTTTTGTGTCGTCTGAATTCCTGTTTAGTAATTCGCATTCTCTGTATAGAGGTAATGTCCGTCTATATAGTTGAGGATATCCACCAGAAGGAGGCACCAGCTCCGTTAAGTTTTCGGGCATTCCATTCCCTAAATTATTGTCCTAATAACGTTTTTCGGGGATCGTCAACATTTGAGAGAGTTCTTGTCTTAACTTTTCCCCACATGTGTTTTCATAATAATTTCTATATTTAGGAAAAGGGGTTAAATAGACCAAAGCGACCTATACTTGTTTTTGGGGACTAAAAACCGTTGTGGTTAGCCTTAGGTGATGTTACAATTATTTTAAATATTATACATAGCCAATGATCGCTGTTCCTTTTAACAGGCGACAACTGTTTTAACGTTTCATAGATTTCAATAATTACCGCCTAAGTAATCAAATAAATTACCAATGAAGTAATGTTCGCACTTGAATCAACAAACATTTTGTTTCTTTCTGCGCCCAATCATTCTAAATTTGTCTAACATCCACTGGCAGTCAGCCGTGTGTTATATTAAAATGTCACCATACATATTTTATTATACAGATGCATGTATGTAAGCGTACATACATATGTATGTATGTACAGTAAGTATGCGGCGATGCAACAAAATATTTTGAGGCAGATGTACAGCCAAAAACTAAACGCCACTGTGGCAGCCAAATGCAGACCAAAAATCAGAAGCAAAAAACAAAAACCCCAAAAAAAAAAAATCGCTTCGACCAAGAAGAACTACAAATATGCAGCAGCTAATCTAACGCAACCCGCAGCACTTGTATGTGTTGTTGTTATTGTTGTTGGCGTTATTGGTTGCGTTTATATGGTCGGTATTTTGGCATACAGCAAACAGCAATGCCAAAACAGCAAAAGCAGCAACAACAACAAAAAAAAAAGTTATGCGTACTAAATGCAAAAAGCCATCAGCAACACAAATACGCTACGAGAGATTACACACACACACACATACACCACGGACTTGCTCTTAGACACAACTGGGGCCAATATGAGATACTCATGGTAACGCGAAACAAATACGCTAGCAGTAACGCCAACAACAACAACTATAGCCACAGTTGGGGCCACACCAACAATAGCAGCAACAACCACATTGAGACTGGCTGTAATGCAAACAACATGGACGAGTGCTAAATACCACGCGCGCCAACCATCCACTTACACACGCACACACCCATACACACACATTCGCACTTACCAAAAATTTGTGACATAAAGCAACAACAATGATGCACAATGGGTGGAAATATATTCACAAAAAAATTAACAAAAACAAATTATGGGTTGTAATGTGAATTCCGTATTAAGTAAAACTGTAACAAGATAAAGTTTTTTAGAAAAATTTGAAAGTCTTATAGTGCACGTGTGTAATAATTCTCCAACTTTGCAATTCCCATCAAAATCACAGTTCCCACGGTTTAGTTGTTTACCGAAATTCATTCCAGTATTGTTTTTCACTGGTGTATATTATTCCAAAGGCACCACTGAGTTTTCAGTCGTTTGCTAATGGTCATTTGATCCATATACCTTGGGTGTTGGATATCATTCGTTGGTTCCCACATTAAACGGTGAATGACAAATATTATTAGAACCATCTACTGATGCAACGGGAATGCGTTGCCGTAAACATTGCCAAAACACACGTACACTAACACCGATAAACTTAAGCTTATCTGTGTAACTCTGTAATTAGTATAAAAGAACTTTGCACAATTAAAACATAATTCATTCTGAAAACAAACTAAGTCGTTTCATTACATGGCGACCGTGACAGGTGCTCACCTAAAGCACTAAGTCAGAAGATGCTCACCCACAGCAAACTAAGCCACATTCACCAGAAGACTGTGACAGGTGCTCACCTAAAGCACTAAGTCAGAAGACCAAGACAGATGCTCACCCTCAGCAAACTAAGCTACATTCACCAGAAGACTGTGACAAGTGCTCACCTAAAGCACCAAGCCGAAGCTGCTGAACGAGCAATGGTGACAACCGACAACATTAAAAGTGGGCCTCAACCTTTAACTATTGAAGAATACCGGAAAAGGCAGCAAAAGGCGAAAAAAGAAGAACCGAGAGAAGTAACTATTATACCACAACCCAAACGAAGAAGAGGAGGATATACAGCTATCAGACGCCGAAGGAAGGCCATACTCCTCAGGATTATTAATAGTGATCCTCCACCAACCTGGGCGAGAAGCACTGAATTATGGCAGCAGATAGATGCATTAGATAAGGAAATTAAGGCATACCTGTCATTAAAACAATCAAAATAGTTGTGATAAACTAAAAAAAAAAAAAAAAAAAACATACCTGTCATTAAACAAACAAAAAAATATTTTTGTAAAACTAAGTGCTCTACATGCACTAGTCAGTGCCAGAAGGCGTTATCGCTCTTGGCAAATTTCCTTTTTTTTAAATATCATATCAGTATATAAACAAACAAAAATATATATATATATAAACATATATTTAATTTAATATATTTGATTGTAAAATGGGCGCAAAGAAGTCAAAAATATCAGATCCAAATGCAAATGTAATAAATAATATAGAGGTAGTAGACCACACTACTCAGATAGATTCTTTATGGTATTTATTATTAATTTCTATAATATTAAGTGCAGCCAATTTGTTAATTAAAATGTACTTATTACACAAAAGATCACTGAGAAAAAGATACATTAGTCGTGGAAATGATTTAGAAAAAATTTAGAAAATAAAAAGAAATAAAAATAACTCGACATAAATTTATTAAATGGACTGGCAAACTATCATTGGAAAGTGTAGACAAATTAAAGAGGACTTTGATAAATCATATAAGTGTTTAAACACAGATAGACCGACAAAAGGTGATACAGTTGAAAAACACCTTAGGAATCTTTTCTTTCTTCTAGAGGAAATCAGGGTAGTACTGAACGTACACTATGAACGCCTCACTACAGCGCACAAAATTGCAGCCGACGCATTTTTTGCAGACATTAAGAGCAAACTAATAAATGTTGCAGGAAGAAGAGGAATAGAATTGAAACTACCGCAAACTCTTCACGAAACAGTCGAAATACCTTTATACCTTAAAGAACCAGTCAAAATGTCACAAACAGTAGTCGAATTTTTGAAAACAGCCTCAAGTCTTATTCCAGACTTTGATGGAAAAGCAGAAAATTTAACAAGTTTTCTTGATGCTTTAAATTTAGTTGATTCTATCAAGGAATCCCACGAGGCTGTAGCAGTCTCATTGGTAAAAACCAAACTAAAAAGCAACGCAAGAAATTTAATAAGCAATGAAACTTCTTTAAGTCAGATAATAGATACATTAAAGAGAACTGTTAAGGGCGAATCAGTGGAAGTCGTTACAGCAAAACTCATGAATTTGAAACAGAAAAATAAAACAGCAAATTTATACACTAAAGAGGTTGCAGACTTGACAAAAACCCTCGAGGCAGCTTATATCTCAGATGGATTGACAAACGATATGGCCACAAAATACAGCACGCAACAAGCTATCAAAGCTATGACAAAAAATTGCTCTATTAATAAAGTAAAAGTTATCATGGAGGCAGGTACTTTCAATACAATGAATGAAGCCATCTCCAAATTTGTCAATAGTTGCACAGAAGCAGCTGGCAATGATAATGTTGTGTTGTATTATAGACAAAGAGGAAAAGGTCATTATCATGGTAATAACCGAGGACGAAACCGAGGACGCGGAGGTCAATACAGAAATAACAATGACAGAACACAATATGGAACTAGCAACTATAACAACAGAGGTCGAGGCAATCGTTATAATAATAATAGGGGTGCCTATAACAGGCAAGGAGATAATCACCGAAATGTGCATACGACACATTCGGAAAACGAACCAACCCCCTTGAGCAGCCAGGAATAATTAAAATATACTCTTTTGACCTCAGTCTGAGCAATTTCATAGAAGTTAGGAACGCTGAAACAAATCATCCGCTTACATTACTTGTTGACACTGGTGCCGACATATCGCTGTTGAAGAATACATTTGGACAATACGAAAACTTGAATACTGATAATATAACTAACTTATCTGGCATCGGAAAAGGAATAATAAAATCTCTAGGATCTTTACATGTTGATCTTAGAATAAATAATTTTTTTGTTCCACATAAATTTCATATCGTTCCTGAGAATTTTCCCATACAATGCGACGGAATACTCGGGATGGATTTTATTAGAAGATATAATTGTTTGTTAGATTTTCAACATGGAAATGATAGTTTTACGATAAGACATAGAAACTACCATACATATATACAAATTCCATTAATTCACATGATCAAACAGAATACTCTTTTACTCCCAGCCAGATCTGAAGTTATTAGACAAGTGCGACTACTAACAAGTGAGAAATCAGTATTAGTACCTAATCAAGAACTTCAACCAGGCATATTCGTAGCCAGCACAATAGTTGACAGTGAAGTCGCCTTTATAAGAATAATTAACACAACTACGGAAGACGCTGCAATAAGCAGAAAGGACATTCAATTTGAGTCCCTAAAAAATTATGAAATAATATCAGCCACACCACAGCAGGATAAAAGGACAAAAAAGATACTGGGAATGTTAAAATTTCCACCTCTATTTGAAACAGGGCTGACAAAACTATGTACTGAATTCAGCGATGTTTTCGGAATTGAAAGCGAACCTATCACTGCAAACAACTTCTACAAACAAAAACTCAGACTGAATGACAATACACCTGTATATATAAAGAATTACAGAATTCCTGAATCACAAAAGCCAGAAATAGATAAACAGGTCTCAAAACTAATCAAAGATGGCATAGTGGAACCATCTATTTCCGAATACAACAGCCCTCTTCTCTTAGTACCCAAGAGATCATTACCAAACTCAACTGAGAAAAGATGGCGGTTGGTAGTGGATTACCGTCAGGTCAACAAAAAATTATTAGCAGATAAATTCCCACTTCCACGAATTGATGACATTCTTGACCAACTAGGTAGAGCCAAATATTTTTCATGCCTTGATCTTATGTCTGGATTTCACCAGATTCAATTAGAGGAAAAGTCACGCAATATAACTTCTTTTTCAACGAGCAGTGGCTCATATCGATACACTAGACTTCCGTATGGATTGAAAATAGCACCGAACTCATTTCAACGCATGATGACTCTTGCATTTTCAGGCTTAAAACCTTCCCAAGCATTCCTGTATATGGATGAACTAATGAAACCAACTTTGCTACAATACCCAGACTTCAGAAAAGAATTTTGCATAACCACGGATGCTAGCAAGCACGCATGTGGTGCAGTACTCACGCAACAGTATAATGGAGTACAACTCCCTGTTTCATACGCCTCAAGAACATTCACTAAAGGCGAAAGCAACAAGTCAACAATAGAACAAGAACTGATTGCGATACACTGGGCAATTAATCATTTTAGACCTTACGTCTACGGACGAAATTTTTTAGTAAGATCAGACCACAGGCCACTTGTTTATCTATTCTCTATGCGAAATCCAAGTTCCAAACTAACACGAATTAGATTAGATTTGGAAGAGTATGATTTCACCGTGGAGTACCTCAAGGGGAAGGACAATAGCATAGCTGACGCTCTATCCCGTATAACGATTGAAGAACTTAAAGACATGAATAACAAAATTATGAAAATAATGACACGATCAGCGAAACGTCAGGAAGATACCTGCGCAGGTAAAATGCAAAAATTGCAAGGACACTATAAGGAGCCCAATGTCTATGAAGTCATTAATAATAATGACGTACGTAAATTTGTGCAGATTAAACTAGATTCCACTAAATGTTTACTTAAACATGGGAAGAAAGTTATCTCAAAATTTAGAGTGAGCGACATGTACTCCAATGGAAATATAGACTTAGGTCAGTTTTTCCAAAGGCTTGAATTAGAAGCCGGATTGCATGGAACGCCACGGCTTAAAATGTCACCAAACGAGCAGATTTTTGAATCAGTCTTGTTAAATAAGTTTAAAGAAATGGGCAACAAAATTTTAAAAAATATAAAAGTAGCGCTACTACAAAAAGTGACAATAATAGACAAAAATGATAAGTCCAAAATTAATGAAATCCTGACAAAATACCACGACGATCCGACAGAAGGAGGCCATACGGGGATTACGCGTACCCTGTTGAAAATAAGAAAATATTACTATTGGCCACAAATGACAAAAACAATAAGAGACTATGTAAAAAAGTGCAACAAATGTCAAATAGCTAAAACAACGACACACACCAGAACACCCATGACTATTACACAAACACCTTCCAGTGTTTTTGACACTGTATTCATTGACACTATAGGACCTCTACCGAAAACAGAGAATGGCAATGAGTATGCGATAACACTGATTTGCGATCTCACAAAGTATCTTGTAGCAATCCCAGTTACTGATAAAAGCGCTAAAACAGTAGCAAAAGCGATTGTTGAACATTTCGTACTGAACTATGGTCCAATGAAGACGTTCATAACGGATCAAGGTACAGAATATAGAAATGCTTTAATGGCAGATATCTGCAAATATCTCAAGATTGACAAATTAACATCTACTGCGCATCACCACCAAACTCTTGGCGCTGTAGAGCGCAGTCATAGAACACTAAATGAGTATGTACGCTCATACATATCCGTTGACATAAACGACTGGGATGTTTGGTTAAGATATTTCCAATATTGTTATAATACAACGCCGTCGACGGTACACCAATACTGTCCTTACGAACTAGTATTTGGAAGACCCCCTACACAAATTGTAAATTTAGGTATTACAGATAATGTGGATCCATTGTATAATATAGATGATTATGCTAAGGAAACTAAATATAGGCTAGAAGTGGCATACAAACGCGCCAAACTAATGATAGAAAAGTCTAAAATAAAACAGAAGAAATTATATGATAGGAAAATCAATGACTTTACTGTAGAAACAGGAAATTTAGTTTTACTGAAAAATGAAGTAGGACATAAGTTACAAAGTAAATACTTAGGACCATATACCGTAATAGAAGTAAAAGATAGAGATAATATAATAATTAAGAGTGATAAAGGAAAACCTCAAATCGTTCATAAGGATAGATTAAAATTATTTAGAAATTAATTTAAAAACAAAATAAATATCTACAACTAAAATAATTTAGAACATATAAAAAAAAAGAAAAACTATTATTAAGCAATTAAATCATAAGAACAAAATGTACTCCTATAAATGATCATACAAATCTGGATTATATGATCATTCTTCTAGAAAAGGAAGGTATAGTGCACGTGTGTAATAATTCTCCAACTTTGCAATTCCCATCAAAATCACAGTTCCCACGGTTTAGTTGTTTACCGAAATTCATTCCAGTATTGTTTTTCACTGGTGTATATTATTCCAAAGGCACCACTGAGTTTTCAGTCGTTTGCTAATGGTCATTTGATCCATATACCTTGGGTGTTGGATATCATTCGTTGGTTCCCACATTAAACGGTGAATGACAAATATTATTAGAACCATCTACTGATGCAACGGGAATGCGTTGCCGTAAACATTGCCAAAACACACGTACACTAACACCGATAAACTTAAGCTTATCTGTGTAACTCTGTAATTAGTATAAAAGAACTTTGCACAATTAAAACATAATTCATTCTGAAAACAAACTAAGTCGTTTCATTACAGTCTAGCCCTTCTGGTATCTCCCACACAAATGTCCACTCGCCCACTTTAGAAATTAAGTCATTATATCTATACACCCAACGCGATCGTACCCAATTTCTGTATTTTGTTAAGCTGCAACAGGATAAAGTTTCTGAGGAAAAAAATTGGAGGCACGCCCCTTCTGGTACCAACCATACAAATGTACCACTCCACCCACCCACTTTAGAAATCAAGTAATAATATCAATAAACTCAACGCGATCTTGCGGAAATCAAGTATTTTGTTAAGCTATAACAGTATAATGTTTTGGGGAATAAATTGGAAGTCTAGCCACGCCCCTTCTGGTATCTCCCATACAAATGTACCACTCCACCCACTTTAGAAATCAAGTAATAATGATATTATGTATGTGTGTGTAATGTATTGATAATACATTCAACGCCATAGTGCCCCAATTCTGTATTTTGTCCAGCAAATTGTATGTTCTTACTGAGGGTGAGGGTATATGTAAATCGGTTTACCTTACTGAAACTTTCTCACTTGTTTATTAAGGTACATTTAATTAAACTTCAGCCCGCTCAATGTTGTCGACATCAACTACGCAGTACTCGAGTCTGGTAAACGCTTTTCAAACAGATACCGCTTGGATTCGTCGTTAAACTATAGGTCTCGTTGTGTGAGACGGTGTGTAAATCATTTATCACATTTTATATTGAGAACATACCTTTTCACCACAAAATCCATTTTCATTTTTCCCCACTGTGCACTGCTGATCAAGTGTATGTAATATATGCGTATTTATCGCTCTGTGTGTGTATGTGTGTTTGTTTGTATGCAGCAATGTTGTCGAAACTTTGTGCGTGTATGTCAAATGTTCATGCAACAACAGCGGCGGCACCATCAGTGCCAACAACGCCAACAACAACAACAACCATTCGGCACACAAAAAAAAAAAAACAAAATAACGAGAAAAAATTGAAGCCAACATCAAGAATGAATGAAAAACGAACACGAATGAAATGAGATGGCGGCTTTTTGTCGCCAATGCATTACTGAAAATAATACGAAATATGCAAAACAAGTGCCAAAACCAAAAAAACGAATACAAAAAACCCAGCACTCGGCAACAACAACAACAGCGGCAATTCGATAAACTACAACAACATTGTCATCATCACACCAGAAGCAACAATAGCACAAAAAACAACTTTAGAACTCAAGTGACAAAGTCCACAGACACACACACACACACACACAGCTGCAAAATTGATAGGTTGTGTATGTGTGTGTGTCTGCACATTCGTTTGGGGTAGAATCATTCAGTTTGCATCACATTTCGCTTTTGCTTTCCTTTTCCTCACAGTTTGTATGATTTTTGTTGTCTAAAAATTGAGATGCACATGTATATACAGCGGACACACACACACTCGCACGCACATACAACCATACATTCTGTATAAAAAAATAGTTTCTCCTTACAGTTTTTACAGCAGTCGCAGTTGGTGTCGCTGAGGGTTTTTTCGTACATTTTGTTGGACCTTTGAATGCAAGTGGCAAAAGTGGAAAATGTAAAGCGTTATAGACAGGAGCTGACAATAAGCGGCACGACGATGAGCTATGTTTGATATAACTCGACAACCAGTAGTCCGATTTAGCTGAAACAAATTTAAAAAATATTAAGAATTACAATTCCTTTAATCTGTTCATATAACTTTTCCCTACATAAGCAAAAGTTTTCTTTTCCATTCATCAAATGATTTTTAACTGGCTTTATTTTGTAGCAGTTACAATAAAACTGTTGTACTCTGTGGCGTATGATTTACGTGGAATATTACTTATGATAATCATACGCCACCATATAGTATCTATGTTATGTCAAACAAAAGAGCCTAAAAAGGGACAAATTTCCCTATTCGATACTTACTAACTTCAAATCGATATTAAATTATAATGGCATGTAACCTGACAAAACGAATGATGCAGAACTTCTTCTTTATGAGGCTACTTTTACGTGCAGTTCTCAGAATTGAGTCCCAAAATCATCGGTTGTACTGTGCAATACTCCCCTCTATATGAGTAATAGCTGATGCAGCAAAATTCAAATCCCGAATTCAGTTTCGTATGTATCACTACACTATATCCACCCCTAACTTTGTGCCCAATGTTGCCCACTTATGGCATACAAACACCTAAGTCCAATTGTTTGCGTGTGCATGTTCGTTTGTAAAATTTACCAACGAATAACATAGCATACATTCATACATAACAATTGAACTTTTGCATTTGAATACAAAGTCCAATCGTAAAACTTTAACGAAACAATTCGCAGAAAAAAAGTCAAAACTTTTTGAAACATTTAACGACAACAGCAACAATAGCAAATCCGCCTCAATAGTAGCGGCAGCAGCAACAGCAGCAGCATGAAAACAACCCGAACTATCCAATGCTTGCATTGTGGTTGCTGTTGTTGTCCACTTAATTGCAGGCGCCACAAATTGAACTTTTGAAATTTCATTTTATTTTTCGCACGAAATGTTTTAGAAAATTTGCTTTCGAATACGCGACGACGATGACGACGGGGGCAACAACGACGATTTAACACCAAAAGTTTTTCTTCAAATTCATCGAAATGAAAACCTAACGAGGGCGATTTTTTGGAATAAACAAAATGTCCTGCACTAAGCTTTCAGAGAGGTCATGGTTGAGAGAAGGAGAAGCGTATTGAAAATAAATTGGTTTCGAGTTAAGAGTGATGAAGAGTTACGATATAATGGATGAATTTCGATCAAAGGCTAATAGGAGAGTAATAGTTTTGGACAAATAAATATATAATGGTATTTTTTAAAGTTTCTATGGAAAAAAGGGCATATTTCCATATCACTACAGTTAGAGAATTAATGCACAAAATTTGTCGAATAATTTAAAATCTAGTATTTTGTGTTTTTTTCCCCTAAAAGTCTTATCGTATACGCAAAATTTTGTCTTCGAATCCATCAAATGCATGAAATTTATCACCAGTTTCAGGCAAACTCAGACACTAATGCTTTTGATTGTTCCGGTAAACCGCATAAGCCTCGAGTTTAGTGGGTTGGCAAAATTGTCTACCATTTTTAAACTCCGGGACCCAATTGTATTATTCCTACGGAGCTACGGAAGGACATCGATGCATTAATTAGTCCTTCGTTATTCCTACGTTAAACTTTGGAGAGAATAGTTGATGTAAATATCAGATCATATCTTAAACCAGATTTGTGTTTGTTTCCCTACCGGATCGCATATAACACTTCAAATCAAATTGTAGTCATGGAGGAAATATTGCCGTAGTTAAAAAACTCTTCAGTAACTACATAGTCTACGCAAGATTTTGTCATCGATTTCAACAGATCACCAGTCTATGGAAAACTCTGACACTAAAGCTTTTAATATTTTCGCTAAACCGATCACAAACATCGTGTACAGTGGGCTATCAAAAAATGTCCACCCCTTTCAATCTCCGTGACCCGACAGTGTTATTCCCGCGGATCTACAGAAGAACATCGATTTCAGGCCGGTTTAGACATCCCGTACTAAGGCCATAGATTGTAGACCGATCAGCCTGTAGTGCTTTCTACTTGAAACTTTGGAAAGAATAGTTGACGTATATAACCGATCATCTTATAAATCAGAACCTCTATCCAAGGCTCAGCATTCCTACGCGAAAGGCAAATCCACGGAACATTCGATATCACAGTGCAATAGCCAATCTCGGGACGAGAGGAATTCCAAATCAAGCTATTCATCATTAGCCGCACGTAGAAAAGAATTCCAAGAACTTCGGTCTTTTGCGCTCCGTAGATAGTTCGTCACACCATGTTTAGATAACAGTTCTTTCATCTGGTTCATCCAGGAAAGTTTTGGCCAATCGAGTATATTACCGGCCAGCGCATTTGGTCTATTTCAACCCGCTTTATTTACTTACTTTACTACTTTACATATAGTAGCAGCGGTTTGCGATAAATAGTTATAGTTCTCAATGTTCACGAAGCGTTTCAAATGTGAAGAACTTTGTTCGCTGAAACAAATAACATGGGTTTGTCCTCATTTATCACTACACCCACTTCTACCGACTGCTTCTTAATACTCAAAAAGGCTGCAGTAACATCTCGCAGTCCACGGCCAATGATATCTGTGTCATCGGCATACATCAGAAGTATATGCCTTTTATTAAAGATGTCATTTGTTTGTGTCATTATCCATGATTTTGCGCTCTATAGCAAGACAGAAAGGCCCATTGTCTGGCACAGGAGGATCCTTGTTCTTCGAGAGAATGCTTAGGATTGAATCGTTTGCCTAGCGCATAGTAGCACCGGTTGCAATCTATACTCATCTCTTGATATCTAGACTGACATTATTATTTTTGTGTACGGCGGAGCCAAGGTAGACGAAATCATCTACCAATTCATGGTTAAAGTTGCGTCCCAAACGAGTAGACTTTTTGTTCGTTGAAACAAATAACTTGGTTTAGTCCTCATTTATCACCAGACCCACTTCCAGGGGCATGTGCCAGCAGCATGTGACTTTTTTCACCATTTCTATTTACTTCAGCCTTCCGCATGATCATCTCCATTACGATGTTAAAGATATCACATAACAGCCTATATCCTTTTCTTAAGCCTCGCTTGGAATAAAATTTTTCTGTCAGATTATCGCCTATTTTCACTGAAGACTTCGTATCCGTCAGTGTCATCCCGCAAAGATGTATGTATCAGTTCGAGAGGATACCAAACTCAGCCATAGCATCTAGTAATTTCTGTCGTATCGGACTGTCGAATACAGCTTTGTAATCGATAAACAGATGGTAGGTATCGATCTGCATCTCTTGGGTCTTATCCATGATTTGTTGTAGTGCGAGTATCAGGTCGGTCGTGAATTTTCTAGGTCTTAAGCCACACTGATAAGCTTTAGTCTTTCACATTACACACTAGACAGGACCTTGCATGCTATAGGTAAAAGGCTGATCCTGCAATAGTTGGAACACACACTTGGATGACCTTTCTTTAACACATGACATAGAACACTCAGACTTCAATCATCGGGCATGCGTTTCTTGAGCCAATTCGTGTTCGCATGTTGCCAGGTCATCGCCACCGGCGATAAAAATCTCTGTCGGCAGTCCATTGGCTCTCATAGCTTTATTATTTTTGAGCGAAGCATTTTCCGTGCTTATCTCTTTTTGGCTCGGTGGTGAACTATCTACTCTATTGTCGATGATTGGCGTGGTTTCCTCCATATTTGTTTGTCGCACACTCTGAGTGTTCGTCTCTGTCCTTACAGGTGGGGATCCCTGTGCCAAAATCTTTGGTTTTTACATTTTGGTACAACTTTCGGGCTTCATCTCTATCCCTGTATTTTTCGATATCCTGGCTCTCACTTCTTTCCATAGACGCCTTTTCCGCCAGAAGAGGCGTGTTATCTTTCCCCTCTTTTGTATATATCTGGGCCGTTTTTCGATGTGCGCTCGCTTACTAAGTAAGAGATGATTATAAGCGGAATTTAAAGCGTTTTTGTCCTATTTTGCTTATCTTAGAAAATAATATACGCTTGAGGGATAGAAGCATGGTTCTTAAACTACCGCTATATACCGGAAACATACGGACATACGGAAACCCCCAAATGAGTTTGTGTGAGAGGTGGGTGCAGTTTTTCCTAATAATGGTCATCCTAGAACATAATCTTTGCTTAGAGGATAGAAGCTTGCATACCAAATTTTAGCTCGATATTTCTTTAACTACGGTAGCATTCGGGTGTCGGATAGACGCACACCCCTAAAATGGGGAAGTTTGTGTGGGAGAAGTTTTTGTTCGATCTTGCTCACTATATAACTTTACCTCCGCTTTGAGGATGAAAGCTAGTATACCAAATATAAGCTCGCTAGCTTTTAAACTACGGCAGCACTCGGGGTGACAGATAGACGGACACCCTCAAAAAAATAGAGTTTGTATGAGAGGTGAGTGTTGGTATTGTCCGATCTTGCTCATTTTAAAACATAAGCTCCGCTTAGATGATGAAAGCTTGTATACCAAAAATAAGCTCGATAGCTCTTAAATTACGGCTACAGGATGACAGATAGACGGACACTCTCAAAAACGGGGAGTTTGTACGAAAGAAGGTTGCATACCAAATTTTAGCACAATAGATATAAAACTGCGAGTGAGACCCCCAAGAAGGGTCAATTTTATGGAAGGTGGGAAAAGTATATGACCGCTTAGATCATAGAAGCTTGCATACCAAATTTCAGCTCGATAACTCTTAAACTGCGACTTTAATCGTAGAGAGAGACCCCCAACAAGGGGCAACTTGTATGGGAGGTGAGAGTAGTTTTTGCTCATTTTAAAACTCAACCTCCACTTAGAGGACAGAAACTTGCCTACGAAGTTTCAGCTGGATAGCTCTTAAACTACTGCTGTAATTGCAGGGACGGACTACAAAATGGGGGAAGTTGCATGGAAGGTGAGAGTAGTTTTTGACCGATCGGGCTCATCTTAGAACTTAATGTGGATGTGTTCTAAATGTTAGTTTGATATGTCTTAAACTACGGCTGTAATTGCGGGGACAGACAGACGGACATACGTCACCTTTAAATCGACTCAGATTTCGATGCTGATCGTCACCCTTCACTCCGCTCGTTCACGTGATGAAGGCTATACAAATCGTTCTGCAAATTTGTATATGTAGTACTAACTGTGTTTGTATCCCTTAGGGCAGATTTGCCGAACAACCGCCGCCGACTGGCCGAAAATAAATCAGTGTCAGTGTATTTATCCCTGTGATGACGAGTACTATATGTATTTCAAATTATATCACTGTGGGACCCCCTCCGCCTCAAGATCAAACATAAAAATACAATTTAGGCTTCGAGATCGGATATTTCTATTTTTAAATATAGAGAAAAAGTAAAACCTCAAACGAAGGGTACACTTACACAGCGCAACAGCAATTCTGGGGGTTGATAAAATATAAGACTGGGTTAAGGTACTAGGTCAGTGTAGTAAAACCCCCAAAGGGTTTGGTGATCTTAGGTCGAAAATTTTTGATCGCTTAGTTTATCAGGTATAACTCAACCACCATTGATGATTTCTCATTTCATTCGCCAGCAGAATTGTTGACCTAGTACCTTCACACTGACTTAAAATTTCACATCCCCCTGGCAATGTCAACGAAAATGTTTGACCATAAATGTAACATGAACCAAAAAAATAATGACCAACATTTAAATTTCAAGTAACTAGTATTTGTATTGTAGCTATGGCGACAGAATGGAAACATTGATATATATTTTGATATTTGACATTTTAACCCTGTGGCGTATAGGTAATAACTATTTCCTTACCCTTACTGAATTGATATCACTCATACGTACATACATAAATTTAAAGTTATTTGATTCAAAAATTGTAGTGCATTAAAGGAGGCGAGTTAGACCTTTGGTATCTTGACCTTTGGTATGAATACAAGTTCGTCCCTTATTAATTGACCTATTTGAAAAACATGATTGAAAACAGCAACATAGATTTAAATATAGATATTTGACATTTTAACCCTATTGCGTATAGGTAATAATTATTTCCTGAATTGATATCACTCATACGTACATAAATTCAAAGTTATTTGATACGAGAATTGTAATACATTGAAGGAGGCAAGTTAGACCTTTGGTATTTTTACCTTTTGTATCTATTCAGGTATGTTCCTTATTAATTGACCTGTTTTTAAAACATGATTGAAAATTGGAAATTCAAAAATTCATTGGGAAGCCCGTAGCCCGTTTTTGTAATTCGCAGCGGTCGCAGTTACCGACTGATTTTACGTCACTTTCACCATTGATGAGTTATCATTACATTCGTCAGCAAAATTGTTGACCTAGTACCTTCGCCCGGACTTAGAATTTCTCTCTCCCAGATAATATCCCCGAAAATGTTCCACAATGTTACTGTGGACCAACCGATTTTATGTCATTCTCACCATTGATGATTTCTCATTTCATTCTTCAGCATAATTGTTTACCTAGTACCTTTACACTGACTTGGAATTTCACTCCCCCGGACAATGTCCCCGAAAATGTTCCAGTGTTACTGACCAAAAATTGTTTTAAATAACTTTAACCATAAAATTTCAATATTTAACATAAAAACATAATTAGACAAAGGGGCGTGGCACCACCCACACAGACCGAAATTTCGATCGGTCATATCTCACGAGCCATTAACGGTTTGAAGATGAGAGTTGCTACACATGTTACTGGGACAAGGAGGATTGCGTCTCGCTAGGAAATGGGCGGTGCCACGCCCCTTTGGAAAAATTGTCATCTCTTATAACAAATAGACCGATTGCAATGATATTTTCACAGTGTAGTAATATCCGTAGGGCCTCTATCATAGTCTACACAAAACATAATTAGACAAAGGGGCGTGCCAACGTCCACACAAATCAAAATTTCAATCAGTCATATGTAAATAGTATATGGGGGATTACGTCTCGCTGGACAAGGTCAGTACCACGCCCCTTTTGAAAAAATTGTCTGCTTAACGGATGTAGATAGGATGATGAAATTTGTGTTGGGTGTTGCCTTTTTCAAGAAAACGTCAGCTAAGAATGGATTTTTGGAACTTTGGAAAATTATATTTTTTTGTATAATAATTTCCAAAGGGCCTCGATCATAGGCTACATGAAAACACAGACAATAGGGCGTGGCACCGCCCTAACAAACCGAAATTCCAATCGGTCACATCTCAAGATTCATTAGAGGTATGACGATTAGATTCGCTACATATGTCACAGGTACAAGAAGGATTACGTCTCGCTGAAAAATGGGCGATGCCACGCCCCTTTTGAAAAATTGTCATCTATTATAAGAAATGGACCGATTGCAATGAAATTTTCACTGTGTAGTTATATCCGTAGGGCCTCTATCATAGACTACACAAAACATAATTAGACAAAGGGGAGTGGCACGCCCACACAAACCAAATGTCAATCGGTTATAAAAGTACATGGGGGATTATGTCCCGCTGGGAAATAGGCGGTGCCAGGCCCCTTTTAAAAAAATTGTTGGGTGAAATGGATGTAGATAGGATGATGAATTTTTGATTGGGTGTTCCCCTTTTCGAAAAAACGTCATTTAGGATTGTTTTTTTTGAAAATTTGTACTTTTAGGGGTAAAAATTAGTAATAAGGAATAAAAATTGTACTATCACCCATACCAATCGGCGTAAACTATAATCGCGAAAATTCATATGGGCATGGGCATATTCAAATTGTATTGAATGTTTTACAGACATCCGATATCTCTGGGTAAAAAATCGAAAAAGGGATAAAAATGTTACTGTCCCCAGACCAAACGGCTAATGATATAATGCTTGCTCCCTATAGACTAAGAATGAAACAAATAGTAATTTTTCAAAAATCGAAATTTGAAATAATAAAATACCTTAATTTCGAACATTTGGGGGTAAAAACGGCCGAAAAGGGATTAAACTGGTAACATCACCCAGGCCAAAAGTATATGGGCAAGCTTCCTATAGAACTAGATGGGGTACCAGTCAATTTTATATGTGCGATACGATTGTAACTTTCAAATTCATACTTTTAGGGATAAAAAGGGATAAATGGGTTGTTCGTACGTCATATGAAGCGTTTGAATTATACCTGTATTGCTTAAATTCTTCAGATAATTCATTGTCAGTACGGGTGAAGCAACGCGAGCCGGGAAAGCTAGTAATTTTATAATTTTCTTACATATTTTCAAAATCTTTTTGAAATACGGACTTTGTAAATATTATACACGATTATATAAAATATCAAAAAATTCATTCTACTTTATTCTACCTAATAGATCTTAACCCAGCCACGGTAGCTTTCAAATTTCGAATTTAAACTTTCTCTGCCACCCTAGCATTAAATACCACATTAAAGCTGTGTACATCATTCTAAGTTATATTCTCAGCTGGAGTCTCCATCGGAAGATAAATAATACCATTGACGCATGAGGTATGATTTACAGTCGTTAAATTATACAATAGAACATTATTTGCGTACTATGTTCAGACGTTTTCGTACGGATGGGTAAGTCAACCGGATTTTGAGAGAAATTAACATTTTGCAAAAAAGCTAAAAAAAAAGAAAAAAACAATTGGTTTGATTTGCTGGAGCTAAACTAATTCTTACAAAACAACAATCTATTTTTGTTACTTTCATAAATATCTATACTTTCTATTAATTTTTGGTAATATCTAGTTATTTCCGTCGCAAATTTTAATTGTAGTACAAATAAAAAATTGGTTCGGTTAATTTTTTTACAAATGTATGCCTTTTCAAAATAATTGGCTTTTTTCTCTATTATTCCTTAGAATTTCCATCTCTGCATTACATTCCCCATTTATTCTATCACCTTCTATTCCTGCCTAATCGATTTGCACCTGTGTGATGAAATCTCGTTGCGCTCTTTGCTGTTGTTTAATAGCAGCTATCGAGCTCAGCTGCTGCTGCAGATATTTACATGCATTTCCCTTGTGATTGATAGTCTTCAATTACAAATCTCCGAACGATACAATTAATGGCTAAATTAATCGATGATCTGAATCAGTTACAATTTCAAACTTTTATTCTACAAATTCATCTATCTCTTTAACTAATTGACTATTCAAGATTGCCCGCTTGTGCAGTCATTGATAATTGTTTTTGCCGCCATCGATCTTAGCCTGCGTCAATGGTCACTCCTCGGTGTCAGCCGCTAGTCGCCGTGATCTGCGGAACAACTAGAGAGAATGCAGGCACAAGCATCGAAAATAAAAAGAGATCTAAGTAGTTGGCAATAACAGATGAATAAATTGTTGAAATGTTTAAGATTTCGATATGTTTTGATCATGATTAAAAGTAAAAAGTCATTACAATTGCTGACAATGTTGGGAAGAAAAAAAAGACACACACAAGTGGCTATCAAAGGTAAAGGGCGTGTAAATTACATAAAATACGGCACAATTTGTGAATGAGAAAAAAAATTGGATTAATTTCTGGAAACATAATTATAGTATGACATAATAAATACAATTTAAAAGATAAGTAAAATTTTGTAGTAGATATGAAACAGTTTAAATATATTATGTGACAACATAGACTGACTATATTTTGGATGTTCTCTGTGTCTCAGGTTCAGATCGTTGTTATTGTGTTATTTTCATAGTATGTGTTTTCATACTATTCTATGTTCTTGTTACATGAACAAAAAATGGATGACCATCATAAAAAATTTCTAGCACTTAAATTTTGTATTGTACTTATGGCGACAGAACAGCAACATCGATTTAAAGTTTGATATTTGACATTTTAATCCTGTGGCGTATAAGTAATAATTATTTCCTTACCGTCATTGAATTGATATCACTCATACGTACATAAATTTAATGTTATACATACCGATCTTCCATAACTGTAGTGCATCAAAAGAGGCGAGTTAGACCTTTGGAATCTTTACTTATTACTAAAAGTCGGATACTTTACCCCGCCTATTCAGGTATGTCCCTTATCAAGTGACCTATTTGGAAAATATGATTGTTACAACTTTACATATGCTGTGATATAAGTTATTGTTTAAAAAATTGGATTACTTTACGATCACTTTTATTGGGAAGCCTGTCGCCCGGTTTTGTAATTCTCAGATTTTATGTCACTCTCGGTATCTGAATCAATGTTTGATGTTTATTCGCTTAGTTTTTCAGGTATAAATTAAGAACCATTGATGATATTTCATTTCATACGTCAGCAGAATTGTTGACCTAGTAAATTCACCCTGAGATGGAATTTCTCTCCCTTCGATTTTCTTTATCTCGATTTCAGACTGGTAGTCTTTGGCAAGAAACATTGTAGTGAGTGTAACCAGATTCCGGTATAAATATATCCAGAAGACAAAACGCAAGACATGAACCGCAAACACCACCAAGTTGCAACAAAGTTAAAAAGGTTTAAGGACATAGATCACCATATTTAAGAACAGAGATGGAAATCTTGTCACGGACACTCAGAGTGTGCTGCAAACATGGAGGGAACACTTTCGTTCTTTGCTCGATTCCGAAAACAAATATGCATGCCCCAGCTCATAAACACGATTTGGCTCAAGGAATGCACGCCATATAACTGGAATCTAAGTCTTCTATGTCCTGTACTTAAGAAAGACGATTCAAGTGTTTAGTACCAACTATAGAGAGTACCAAATTTTTCAGAGAACACAGATCCAGTAGTATCAGACACTGATCATAACTGTCTTTCCCTACAGCGCAGAATCCCGGGTCATGACACAAGCGAATCAATCTATTCTGGGAGTCTTCGAGAAAAAAATATCCATCGTCGTTAACGGAGAGTATCGTCGTCAAATGAATCCTGGGCTGTATAACAAGATCGAATTGACTACGTCGCGAATAAATCGACTAAGTGTGGTTGTTTGGACACGTGGTTCAATTTCGGTTAGTGAGCGGAGGGTACCTGTGAAAAGTGAACTTTACTACTATAAGAATCAGATGTCATACACAGAAATTGTTCAGTACTAAATCTTCGAATATTCAGACGGAATATTTACTTTTGATCAGAGGATAAAATGGGTAAAACTTGTCTCATGATAAGTCAAAAACTTCAGATGAAGGAACGGGAGAACGAGGATATAAAGCGATACAGGGATACCAAATCAAGCCGAGGTAAGAAGAGCAATATCGCGGCTGAAAAACAACAAAGCAGCCGGTGCCGACGGTCTGCACGCAGAGCTCTTCAAGTCCGGTGGCGAGGAGCTGATAACGAGCATGCACCAGCTCCTGCGCACGGTTTGGCTTAAAGAGCGTATGCCCGACGATTGGAATGTAAGCGTATTATGTCCTGTGCTGAAAAAAGTGTGTGCTCCAACTACCGCGGGATCAGCCTTTTACCCATCGCATATAAGGTCCTGTCGAGTGTGCTATGTGAAAGACTAAAGCCAGTGTTATCCAACCTGATCGGGCCTTATCAGTGTGGCTTTAGACCTGGTAAAACAACAACTGACCAGATTTTCACACTTTGGCAAATCCTGGAAAAGACCCAAGAGAAACAGATCGACACGTACCATCTTTTCGTCGACTATAAAGCTGCCTTCGAAAGCCCGATACGGCAGAAATTACTTGCAGCCATGGCTGAGTTTGGTATTCCAGCGAAGCTGATACGTCTTTGCGGAATGACGCTGACTGACTCGAAGTCTTCAGTGAAGATTAAGGACCTTACGGAGCCATTCTACACCAGACGAGGCCTAAAACAAGGCGACGGCCTATCGTGCGATCTCTTCAACATTGTGATGGAGATGATAATGAGAAAAGCTGCAGTAAACACGAGTGGCACTATATTCAACAAAAGCCACATGCTACTCGCGTACGCTGATGACTTCGACATCATCGGTCGAAAACTGCGGGATGTGACTGCAGCCTTCTCAGGTATACAGAAGGAATCATCGATAATGGGCCTAACGGTGAACGAGGACAAAACGAAGTTATTAGTTTAAACGAACAAAGAATCTACTCGTTTGGGAAACTGCGTGAATGTTGACAACTATAATTTCGAGGTGGTAGATAATTTTGTCTACCTAGGCTCCGCCATCAACAAAGCAAATAATGTCAGCCTAGAAATCCGGAGAAGAATGCTGCTTGCAAATAAATGCTACTGCGGACTAAGCAAATGATTCAATGACAGAGCTCTCTCTCGACGAACAAAACTCCAGCTATACCAGATACTGGTTCTACCTGTCTTAATGTATGGCTCAGAATCCTGGGTTATGACACAAGCGGATGAATTAGTTCTGGCGGTATTCGAGAGAAAAATACTCCGTAAAATATATGGGCCCATTATCGTTAACGGAGAGTATCGGCGTCGTATGAATCATGAGCTGTACGAGCTGTACACTGACATTGACGTGGTCATACGCATTAAGGTGCAACGGTTGCGTTGGATAGGTCATGTTGTACGCATGGACGAAAATGAACTCGATGGACGGCGCAGAAGAGGGCGACCAAAACTCCGTTGGAAAGACCAGGTTACTGAGAACCTTACAGAACTTGGTGTGACTAACTGGAAAAGAAGCGCAGAAGATCGAGGCGCTTATAATATTTTTCTACGTGCGGTATATAATCCACTGGGATTGCATAGAAGTACCAGCTAAGTAAGTAAGTATGTGAAAGTAGTCGCAAACCTCTTTCCTAACTGCCGAAACGAAAGTTGGTCTTTCTTTGAAGATTCAATGATTTTTACCTTTTCTTTTAGTGTCAATCAAACATTTTCGCTTTAAACTTATTATTGCACAGTAAACTAATAACAATGACTTTTAATGACTGAACACAAATCTCTTCTCCTCTATATTTGTGATTCCCCAAACTACACAATTCCACAAATTGGCAACTCGGCTAAAAACGCCACCGCCAATTTGTATAATATAGATATCATAGCTTATAAGCAAGTTGCCACTGTACACACACGCAACAACGTCGAATGATCAATATAAATAAATATAGTTTTTTCGGTTTCAAGATTCATTATTTTTCTTTTTAGATATTGTCCACATAACAGAGGTTATTTCAACCAAATAAAAAAAAAACTAAAACTTAATTTCCCTTTACACCCCATGAATGAGGTATGGGATAGCTTCACGCGTTGTTGTGAATTAACACGCATTCTATTTTTAGATTTACAACTAACGGCACCTACTTGTTTATCGACGAATGCGAACGTCACTGTTTGAGAAGCTCTTACTAGACATGCCGATTGACTCGACACTGATACGACGAAGTTGCTGTCGACAACATTCGATGGGAGCCGACAATGAAAGAAAATTTTTCTTTTTTTAAGATGACTGGAGCCAGGAGTTGAACCTGGGATCTCCCGCATGGTAGTCGCGTGTTCTAACCATCTAACCATTTCAACCAAATAGTGTATAAAATTTTGCCCATATCCACATATGAGAGTGTCCACTCCTAGGAAGTTTATGCTCTTATAAATTTGAATCTAAAGCTTCGTTTTCCCATAATTGTCCATTAAAGGGAGGTGTTCAACTCAGAGAGTATCCATTAGTAGGAGGTTTCACTGTATAACCAATTATATGTTCTAGTTAACTAACAACTTGTCTAAGAATTGAACTATGCAATACATGATATTGCGGAAAGGGATCCATGGTGGAGGGTATATAAGTTCCGACCCATAAAAATAAGGAACACTTTTATGATTACGTCTTATTGTGGTATACTTTGCCAATTTCAAGCATTCAAAATATTTTATATTGAACTAGTGCCCATGAATTCTTACTATTAGTAACTTGCTTGATTGCTTCCTAATTACTTTCTCCTCTAAACTAATAAGTTGACTCTCTGTGGCATCATCATATCAGTTATGGTGGCTTCTGCGCACAGCAATTACCAGAAGTATCAGCCAATAGAAATGTAACGTCTATCTTATATTGATTGGCTACTTTGGACCCAAACATCAGTATTGTAAATAATTGTTGGCAATCAATTAATCTTAATTGCACTAATGTTCGACTCTAAAATGTTATTAGTAAAATATTCACAAAATAACTGTTCAATTTACTAACTAAATACCTTGTTTAAATTATCACAATCTTTACGACTTTTATCACTGCTCTTGCGTACACTTTAATTGATTTCACTTTAACGATAAATAATTATTTATGGTCATTAGAAATTACCTGTTAATTTCTTTATCAATGTGCCCTACAAATTAAAATAATGTATAATTTTTAATATCCCCTTTTCCTATGAATTTGATCTAATTTTAAAAATTTTATGGCACTGTGAACAAAACAAACAATTTCCTCCTCCTACCTATGACGTATAAGTGTTATTAATTATAATGTTGCCCTATGGCCACTTAATTGGCCGTCACTCATACGTAACTTGTAGCTAAAATCTCGTTCATAATGTATTAATTACAGCGTTTGACGTTTGAAAATCATATAAATTGCTTTAATTTACTTAATAATTAATAACATATTGTTATTGTTGGTGGTGGTAGTATTAACAAATAAGGTGAAAACGTCATTGCGCATGATACTCGTATTAACTAATGACTGCATATGCATTAATAAATTACAACACATTATATTTTATGGAAATTTAAATAATTTTGTTTAATGTCAATATTACTTAAATGTCAAGTGCCACAATTGCGAACAATCTGGTGCATGTTGTAAACAATACGCTTTGTATGTCGTCGAAACGTTCACCCCATCCACTGGATTGAATGAAGTCTATAAAAGTCAATAGCTTTGACGATAAGTAATAATTTTTATATCTCGGTTCCGGCATTTGTGATTAATAATCCGCGCAATGAAATCCAGTAATGTTCATGTAAAATTGTGTGGCATATGTTAATGAAATCTAATGGTCTGGTCGCTGATCGCTGATCGTTGGAGTCGTTGGAGTCGTTGATGCTGCTGCGCTAAGCACCGATGTTGTTTATAGATTTCAAATCAAGTGGTTGCTTGGCCTGCTGTTGTGTGTGTGTGTATGTGTGTTCTGAGAAGTTCAATCATCGTGCAAAGTGTGTATTTTGTGTAACAGAATAGAATGCCAATCATTTGCTGAGCAAAATTGTGCTATTGTAAATGTTATTGTTTGTTTTACTAATGCGACATTGCAAGCCGCGTGGCGTTTGTTTGTGTGATATTAATATAATATCGGGAATATGGTTTCGTAGGGGGTTGCACACGGCGCACAGTGGTTTTGAGCGAATCGTATTTGGGGTGGCTACAAAATATCGGTGTTTGTCAAAACTTTTGGCACAATTAAAATATTTTCTGGTACAATAATAGTACTTTTTTGTACAATAATGTACGTTTTGGTCCAATATATAAACTTTTTGGTACAGTAAATGTACTTAATGGTACGATATATATACTTTTTGGTACATCAAAAGTAATTTTTGGTACAATATGTATACTTTGTGGAACACCAAAAGTACTTTTTGGTACAACAAAAAACTTTGTAGTACAAAGAAGTACTTTTTGGTACAGTAAAAGTACTTCTTGATGCCAGTAAAAGTACTTCTTGATACCATGAAAGTACTTCTTGCTACAATAAGTGTAATTTTTGGAACATTAAAAGTACTTTTTGGTATAACAAAAGTACTTTTTGGTGCAACAAAACTATTTTTTGGTACAATAAATGTACTGTTTGGTACAAAGAAAGTACTTTTTGGTATAACATAATATTTTCTACTGCAATGAAAGTACTTTATGGCGTAATGAAAGTACTCATTTGTAAAATAAATTTACTTTCTTGTAAGAATAAAAAAACTTCTTGGTTCAATAAAAGTACATTCTGTTACAGTAAAAGTACTTTTTGATATATTAAAAGTACTTTTTAATTCAATAAATGTACTTTGCAGTACAATTAAATTACTTTTTGGTACAATAAAAGTACTTAATGGTACTATAAATGAACCTTGCGGTGCAATAAATGTGCTTTCTGTTACAATAAAATTACTTATTGGTACAATAAAAGTACTTAATGGTACAATAAATGTACGTTTCGGTACAATAAAAGTTCTTTTAGGTACAATTAAAAGTCTTTTTGGTACAAAAAAGTTATTTTTGGTACAACAAAAGTACCTCTTGGTACAACAAATTATTTCTGGCACCATAAAAGTACTTTCTGGTGCAATACAAGTACTTCTTTTTGTAACATTAAAAGTACTTTTTGGTACAATAAAAGTATTTGGTGCAACAAAAAAACTATTTGGTACAATAAATATACTTTTTGTTACTATAAATAAATATACTTTTTGTTACTATAAAAGTACTCCGTGGTACAATAAAAGTAGATTTTGTTACAATAAAAGTACTTTTTGGTATATTAAAAGTCCTTTTAAATACAACAAATGTACCTTGTAGTACAATAAAAGTTTTTCTTGGTACAATAAAAGTACCTTTCGGTACTATAAAATTACTTTTTGGTACAATTAATGGTCTTTTTGTTACAAAAAAGTACTTTTTGGTACAATAAAAGTACTTCTTGTTACAAAAAAAGTATTTTCTGGTGCAATAAAATTACTTTTTGTACATTGAAAGTAATTTTTGGTACAATGAAAGTACTTTTTGGTATAATAAAAGTACTTGTTGGAACAATAAAAGTACTGCCTGATACACCAAAAGTATTATTCAGTACAAAAAAAAATAAATGTACTTTTTGGTACTAGAAAATTACTTTTTGGTATATTAAAAGTAGATTTTGGTACAACAAAAGTATTTTGTGGTGCAGAGAAAGTACTTCTAAGTACAATAAATGTACATTTTGGTACAATTAAAGTACTTTATGGTAACTTCTTGTTGGTACAATTAAAGTACTTCCAGGTACAAAAAAATTACTTTACGGTGCAATGAAAGTACTCTTCGGTATAATAATAGTTCTATTTGGTACAATAAAAATATTTGTTGGTATAATGAATGTACTTCTTGGTACAATAAGGGTACTTCCTGGGTACAATAAATGTACTTTTTCGTACAATAAAAGTTCTTGGTTGTCACCGGACGTTCTTTTTGGTACAATTAATGAGTGTTTTTGGTATAATGAAAGTACATCTTCGTACACTAAATGTACTTTTTGTACACTAAATGTACTTTTCGGTGCAAAAAAAGTACTCTTTGGTACAGTAAAAATACTTTTTGGTGCCAAGAAAATAATAAGTGGCACAATAAAAGTACTTTTTGGTACAATTAATGGTCTTTTTGGTACAAAAAAGTGCTTTCTGGTATATAAATAGTACTTTTTAGTACATCGCAAACAAAGAATATAATTTTTGCCACAATAAAAGTACCTTGTGGTACAATAACAGTAGTTTTTTGTACAACAAATGTACTTTTAGGGATCACAAAAGTACTTTTTTGGTCCAATAAGGGTTTGTGTTGGTACAACGAAATTACTTTCTGGTGCAATAAATGTACTTTTTGGTACAATAAGAGTAAATTTTGTTATATTAAATAATCTTTTGGCACAAAGGAGTTTGTGGTACAAAGAAAGTATTTTTTGGTACAATAAAAGCACTGCTTCAGACATCTAACATACTTTGTATTACAACAATAAATAAATGTACTTTTAGCTACATCAAAAGTACTGGGTGGTACTTACTTACTTACTTACTTAAGTGGCCAATTACAATTTACGAAACGTAGTTCATAAATTTGAGGCCTGAAGTAATAAAGAATTCCACACGCTTCGGTCTTCTGCGTGTGTTCTCCAGTTAGTCCTACCAGATGATGCAACATCGTCTACCACTTGGTCCTTCCCACGGAGTTTGGGTCTCCCTGCTCTGCGCCGTCCTTCAGGTTCGCCTTCAAACACCTTTCTCGCTGGAGCATTTACATCCATCCTGGCAACATGTCCCAGCCATCGAAGTCGTTGGATTCTGACTCTCTTAGCTACGTCGATGTCGTGGTAAAGCTCATACAGCTCATGGTTCATCCGGTGGCGAAACTCGGCGTCGACTCAGATAGGTCCATATATTTTTCGGAGTACTTTTCTCTTGAATACTCCCAGGTTTTGTATGTCCGTTGTAGTAAGCACCCATGATTCGGCAGAATATAACAGAACAGGTAAGATAAGCACCTGGTACAGCTGTTTCTTAGTATTCCGAGAGAAGGTGGTGTTACTAAAGTGCTGCCGAAGTCCGTAGAAACATCTATTGGCTAGCACTATTCTCCATTTAATTTCTTGGCTGACATTATTTTTCTTATTGACGGAAGATCCGAGGTAGGTAAATTCGTCGACTACCTCAAAACAATAATTGTCAACATTCACGGTGCGTCCCCTTGTTGACCGCTAAACCCATTTTTGCTGACTCCTTTTCTAGTGATGAGAAAACTGCAGTAACATCACGCAGATTGCGGCCAATGATGTCTATATCATCGGCATAGGCTAGTGGCATGAGGCTCTTGTGGAATATGGTGCCAGACATGTTGACACCAGCCTTTCTCATCACCTTCTCCATAACTATATTAAATAGTGTACAGAACAGGCTATCGCCCTACCTGAGACCTATTTCCGTGTTGAATGGTTCACACTGATCCTTACCAATCGTAACCGAGGATTTGGTGTTGTCTAAGGTACATTTGCAAAGTCGAATCAGCTTTGCAGGAATACCAAACTCAGTCATGGCCTCATAAAGCCTATTCATTGTCGAAGGCAGCTTTGTAGTCGACAAAGAGGTGGTAGGATTTGTCGTAAGGTGAATATTTGATCCGTCGTAGATTTGCCAGGTCTAGGGCCCCACAGATATGGTCCAATTAGTTTTTCTACATTCACTACGATCTCCTGTCTTGTATATGGGACATAACAGACTGAGACTCCAATCCCCGGGTATGCTCTCCTCTTACCAGATGTTCTCCATGAGTTGATGCATGCTCCTAATCAGCTCCTCCCCGCCAGCCTTAAACAATTCAGCAGGGAGACCATCGGCTCCAGCAGCTTTGTTGTTTTTAAGGCGGGAGATGGCCATATGTATCTCGCTCTGGCTCGGAGGTGGACAGTTAATACCATCGGGTCCGTCACTAGCTGACCATCGCTGTCCTTGCAGGAGGGCAACCCTGTTCCACGCATTCTCGCTTTAACTCTCTTGTAGAATTTTCGGGCTTCCCCTCTACTTCGGAGCAACTCAGTGCACTCATCCTGCCTCTTCTTCAGCTCCTTCTTTTTTTCTTCTAAATAGACGAGTTGCCTGTCGTCTCTTCTCCCTGTGCCGTTCACGAACAGCTCGCGTTGCCATTGGCTGCAGTTTCGCCCTGTATGCAGCAACCGTCTCTCTCGTGGCATTGCGACATTCATCATCGTATCAGCCATCTTCTTGAGACGGCTTTGAGTACCCAAGTACGCTTCTCGCAGCCGCTCTAAGGAGTCGGCTATATTTTGCCACTGCGAGGTTATATTGTCAGGGGTTGGAGCATTCCGCAGCAGTTGAGTTAGGTGGTTGGCGTAGGCGTTTGCTACCTCTGTGGTCCGCAGTTTACCGATGTCCAGCTTTCGTTGTGCCTGGTTACGTACGTTTTTCGTCATGCTTAGCCTTGTGCGTACCATAACTGGGGTAAGGTAGTGACCGGAGTCAATGTTCGCACCCCTAATCACTCGTACGCCCAGAACACTCGATGCGTGCCTTCCGTCGACTACCACATGATCAATCTGATTCCTCATTAATTGATCTGGAGATAACCATGTTGCCTTATGAATATTTTTATGGTCAAATCTAGTGCTGATAACTACCATATTTCTTGCCGCGGAGAAATCAATCAGTCTGATGCCATTGTTCGGCGTTTCGGTGTGCAGACTGAATTTTCCGATGGTAGGCTCAAATGCGGTTTCCCTGCCTATTTTAGCATTAAAATCGCCTAGTACAATTTTAATGTCATTGCTCGGGCTACGGTCAGTGTTCTAACATTCCAGGTGCATATCCTTAAATCATGGTCCTTAATTCGTTTGTGTGGTCGTCAACATTTTGGGGGGTCCATTTTATTCTTTTCTTACTTCTTTTCATTGCAATAGTTTATACGTCGGTGGCGGGTTGCAAGCCCAGCGCACCACGACGCAGTCCATTCTGGGTCAGACGCTGACCAGGGTGCCGCTCACTCTGAGCAGACGTGCCTGGGTTTTAGGTTTTGCCCCTCACAGTTAGTCGTGCTCTGACGGGTGTCAGAGGCACGCTTTCAGGCGTCACCACGTGGAGGTACTCCGTCCGCAGTAGTACTACGAATGCGGAGCTCTGTGAGTAGAATTGAAGTGCAATTCGCAAGGATCACTCTGGGTTTGCCAAGTTAAACCTATCAGAAGCTTTACCTTGCATCACACTCCCGACGCCCACACTTTTTGGTACAATAAGAGTAAATTTTGTTATATTAAATAATCTTTTAGCAGAAAGCAGTTTGTGGTACAAAGAAAGTATTTTTTGGTACAATAAAAGCACTGCTTGAGACATCTAACATACTTTGTAGTACAACAAAAGATAAATGTACTTTTAGGTACATCAAAAGTACTAGGTGGTACAAAGAATATAATTTCTGGCACAATAAAAGAACTTTCTGGTACAATAAAAGTACTTTTTGGCACTATGTGTAAATTTTAGTTCAAAAAACGTGTAAATTAAAAGTAAATTTAGGTGCATTAAAAGTACAATAAAAGTACTGTTGGATATATTACTGAACTTTTTACAAAAAACGTACTGTTTGGTGGAATAACTGTACTTTTTGATTAAATAATAGTAAATCATTTGTGGTACAATGTACAATAAATGCACTTTCGAGTAAAATAAAACAACTTTATGAAACAATAAAAGTAATTTTTTTTAACAAGAAATGTCCTTTGACTTAAAGTACTTTTTGGTCAATAAAAGTTCTATTTAATAAATGAATATACTTATTTGCGCAATAAATGTACTTTTGGGTAAATTAAAAGTACTTTTTGGTACAAATAAAGTTTTTCGCGGCACATACATAAAAGCATAGAAAAATGCTTAAAGTACTCTTAACCCAACTGTGCTCATCTGATGGCATATTACGGAGTCTGAAAGCTATGCAAACTTAATTTATCTAGTTTTCTTCCTTTTGTATAGTCTAGTTATCTCTCTCTCTGTCTCTCTTGTTCATTAACCCAACCGCAAATCAAAAGTACAAAGTGATAATAATCCAAAGTGATAATGATTTCATCTTTTTATCCCTCTAAATTCTTAAAATATAAAAAATCATTTAGTTTCTAAGATACCCTTACAAAAAAAAAACTCCCCTAAACCACTGTCCTCATATAATTACAACAATACAAAAGTGAAAATTAACATATTTCAAATTGTTGCCGTCACTTTGTACCTATTTTGCTTTGTTTGTGTGTTTCTGTTGTGTTCTGTTGTTGTGCTGCCGCCGCAATTCAACAAATAAAAACAACAAACCATATGAGAAATAATCGAATAACAAATGCTGCAATTAATATTACAACAATAACACCTTTAGCTTGACACATGAACGTTTGAAAATAAATATACAACAGACGCTTAAGCCAAGAACACCTTGTCAAGGTGTTCTACCCGACGCTGCTATAAACCAGTGATTCACATACAAGTGTAGGACGACTGAGTGACTGCACGTAAACGTTGACAAGAATTCTCAACTATTACATACATAATAAAATATGAACAAATGTTTAATCTTTACAATTGTTTTATTAAAAAAAATAACATTTTCAATATGTTGCTATGTATAGATGTATAAAACAATTTTGTTTTTGTTCTGGTATTAAACAAACTAGAAATAATAAAACAATTTGAAACCGTTGTAAACATTTTTCATATGACGTCTGACATTGTGTCACAGATATTTACATTGTGTTTGTAACAGAGATTGTTGTACAAGTATTTAAGTTATGCAATGTTTTTTTTGTGTTATTTGTTTTAAATTTTATGTCGTATAATGTCTGCATAAATCGTATAATGTCATATCACGTTGTTGCGACAAGAACTTAGTCTGAAAGACTTGCTAAATTGTTGTAATAATTTTTGAACATCTGTCAAAGTTGGTTGCAATTTGTTTGAGGTAACTGAATTACTATGTTTAAGTCATAGAGAACAGTGGGCATATCGTCAAATGCTTCAAATAAGTTAAAGTGAAAAGTATCATATATAATACGGTCTTTCTAAACACGATTTTCCGACGGTTTGTCGACGGTTACAAGATGATTAGATTGATCAAATTTAAATGTCAATCGTACACCTCGATTTGAAGGTATTGGAGAAATATTGTTTTCGAAAAATAGATCTTTTTATGTGGGAGGTACTAGAAGGAGTGAGACAAAGGGGGGGGGGGGAGGGGGTCCCGAGGGTTTGTTTCTTCTTCTCCTTCATCTTATATAGCTGCAACAACAGAATTTCATTCATCAGTAGTAGCACGTAGAAAATATATCCAAGCGATCCGTAGATAATTCGTAAGAAGATTGACTCCTACCCCCTCATTGTCGACTACTAAGCTGCCTTCGACTTTCCGATGAGTAATAAGTTATTTGAAGCCATGTCTGAGTTTAGTATTCCTGTATATCTTATTTGACTTTGCAGATGTAGATTGGAAAATACCAAATCCTCAGTTAAGATTGGCAAGCATCACTTTGAACCATTCATTCGGAAGGATTGGTAAGAATCACTTTGAACCATTCATTCGGAAGAAGGTCTCAGACAGGGCGATAGTTTGTCCTGTACACTATTTAATATAGTTCTGGAGAAGGTGATAAGAAAGGCAGGTGTCAACATATCCAGCACCTTATTCCACAAAAGCCTGTAACGGCTCGACACACTCGGGCCCTACTTTTCAGGAGAGCTTGCTACTTATAACTCCGGCCGTGCTCAGGGAAAATGGGGGTGTTCTTTTCTCCTTCCAAGTAGGTAAGAACCTGTTACTATAAGATTTAAAATTAAGTAGCTGAATCCTTGAATCGACCGCGTAGTTAAGAAAGTCAAAGGGAAGTGGTAAGTAAAAATTACCGAGCAGAACGGAAGGAAATATTGTTAGATGTCAAGGAAGCTAGATGTTAAGCGCTTCTTCATTTTCTGTACCCACCCACCTATGCTATTCTGAAAAAACAACCTTGAATAGCCCATTAAACCCGACTCCGGTATTGCCTAAAACTTTCGTGGAATCATTAAAATAAACTTAATAATTCATTATGAATGTACAATAAATTATTTTATTACATTAAAATCACAAAAGGGGAAAACATATTAAGAATTATGACAATAGATTCTAGGCAGATTTAAAAAAAAACTAAATTTTCGATGCATATGAAAGTGAAAATGTTATAAATAAGTTAATGTGACGTTACTTTTGTCATTTTAAGTTAATAACGCAATTATATAGACTAGATAGAAACAAACACCCACAACAAAAAGAAAATGGTAATATAAAGTTATTAACTCACCAATGTAAATTCAGCTTCGACTGCAGGCCTGTTGTCTTGACTGTTTCACGTTCGATTTGAAATTTCACTGAGTTTAATCTGACATATTGTATTAGGGTGTTTGTTTTACGTTATTTTGTGTAATTTAAATATATATATGATTTAATGTAGGTAATCGAAAATTAAGTTTAGCATTTAAAATAGGAATAAAATTAGAAATTAAAATAAAAAAAATTACTGCTTTTATATCATTAGAACAAAGAAAAATTACTCCTTATTGAAAAAAAAACAAAGAACGTTAAATTATTAATTTTAGGAAAAAAAGAAATAAGTAAAATTTTAGAAATTTATGAATTAAATGGAAAATTATTTAACACCATTGTATTTCGAATTCACAAAAAAAAACTAAAGCACTGCAATTTATCACTAGATGGGAAAATTTCCCCACCACACTTATCTCCGCACTCATAACCATCAATTTATGGGTCCGTTCTTGAGTTCCCGATTGGATCCTAGGAGCATTAAACTTCAGCCAAACAAAAGTCGACAATGGATGGCAATAGATTTGGAGTTCAATTGTTGAGGCTTCTGTTATTGAATAGTATGGCGCAATCTCCACTATCAATGTATGATTATCCCCCTTGGACTTTGTCCCAAGGCACAGAACTATTCCTCTCCCTCGAAACAGCAAAAGCCAAAGAAAAGGTGTGGTGGCGTTCACGCAAAGCTACAGCAAGGAAAAAACGGGTATTCAATAAAGGATTGAATTTTAAAATATCCGCGTGTTAGTCCTTACCTCTATATATTTATGTCCTTATATATGTATATGGGCAATGAAATTTTAATTTCCAATTTGCCCCTAATAAAATTCAATACCACACCGAATGTTTACGAATAGAATGAAAACTTTAATTTCGAAATTTTCATACTAGGAGTTCAAAACTACTCTGACCAAAAAAAAATATGTATATATAAATTCAAAGTTAAAAACTGAAATCTTTCATTTTGAAATTTTCATACTAAGATTTCAAAACTACTCTGACCAAAAAAAATATATATATATTCAAAGTTAAGAAATTTTCATACTAAGATTTCAAAACTACTCTGACCAAAAAAAAAAATATATAAATTCAAAGTTAAATACTGCAGGTAAATGTACACAATTTCTAACCACCACCTGAAATAAAAAATACGACCTCACAAGCCATATGTCACTAGCCTATGCCGATGATATAGACATCAATCGCTGAAATCTGCGGGATGTTACTGCAGTTTTCTCATCACTGGAAAAGGAGTCAGCAAAAATGGGTTTAGAAGTCAACGGGGACCAAACAGGACCAAAATATTGATTTCGAAGGACATAGGGTTCTCTCGATGGTGACGCACCGTTGAGCGTTGACAATTATTGTTTGGAGGTAGTAGATGAATTTATCTACCTCGGATCTTCCGTCAATGAGAAAAACAGTGTCAGCCAATAAATCAAGCAGAGAGTGCAGTGCTCGCCAATAGATGTTTTTACGGACTTTGGTAGCATATAAGTAACTCAACCTTGTCTCGAACTGCTAAGAAGCAGCTATACCAGATGATAATTTTACCCGTTCTGTTGTATGTCTCCGAATCGTGGGTACTTACAACAACGGACATACAAAACCTGGGAGTATTCAGGGGAAAAGTACTCCGAAAAATATAAGGACCTATCTGTGTCGACGCCGAGTTTCTCCATCTGATGAACCATGAGCTGTATTAGCTTTACCATGACATCGACGTAGCTAAAAGAGTCAGAATCCAACGACTATGATATCTGGGTCATGTTGCCAGGATTGATGTAAATGTTCCAGCGAGAAAGGTGTTTGAAGGCGAACCTGAAGGACGGCGCAGA
>CAXIUB010000208.1:0-79967 GCA_964034835.1 Muscina levida | reverse complement strand
CGTTCACCTTGACTTGGAATTGCTTACAATTGCTAATAGCTCTTGCACTGTGTTAATAAACCATATATACCAGAGGTCGCAAATACACAATATTTGAACGATGTGCGTATGATTAATATCAACTCCGCATAAAATTAATAGTACTCATATGTTGTATATACATTAGACCATTTCACTTCGCCATTTTTTTCGAAAAGTCATTGGAATAATATGTTTTCTAATTCTACTTAAAACAACAAAAATTTTGGTATATAAAACTTGAAAATTGATCGACGATTAGGGGTCGCGCAAAATCGTTTAAAGATTTTGGCTGCAAAAAGGCATGTTTCAAAAATACTGATTTACTAATATGATTGGTGCGCTGGGCTTGCAACCCGCCACTGACGTTTATACTATTGCAATGAAAAGAAGTAAGAAAAGAATAAAATGGACCCCCCAAAATGTTCACGACCACCGCAAACGAATTAAGGACCATGATTTGAGGATATGCACCTGGAATGTTAGAACTCTATACCTCTATCATCAGGCGGATGTCCTCAAAGAGTATAAGGCTTACATTACTAAATCCGGTGGACTAGATATGGATACTCGTGGATACGCATGAGTTTGGTTGTGGATTTGTAATTGGAAAGATACTACGATACCTGGTCTCTAGGTTTACTCTTGTCTGTGGACGAGTGGCCTCGAAAAATACAAGGAAAATTCAGTCTGCACACCGATACGTCGAACAATGGCATCAGACTGATTGATTTCTCTGCGGCAAGAAATATGGTAGTTAGCAGCACTAGATTTGACCATAAAAATATTCATAAGGCAACATGGTTATCTCCAGATCAATTGACGAGGAATCAGATAGATCACGTGGTAGTCGATGGAAGGCACGCATCGAGTGTTCTGGACGTACGAGTGATCAGGGGTGCGAACATTGACTCTGATCACTTCCTTACCGCAGTTAAGGTACGCACTAGGCTAAGCATGGCGAAAAACGTACGTAACCAGGCACAACGAAAGCTGGACATCGGTAAACTGCGGACCACAGAGGTAGTGGATGCCTACTCCAACCACCTAACTCAACTGTTGCGGAATGCTCCAACCCCTGATAATATAACCTCGCAGTGGCAATATATAGCCGACTCCATAGAACGGACTGCGAGAAGCGTACTTGGGTACTCAAAGCCGTCTCAAGAAGATGCCTGGTACGATGATGAATGTCGCAATGCCACGAGAGAGACGGATGCTGCATACAGGGCAAAACTGCAGCCAATGGCAACGCGAGCTGTCCGTGAACGGCACAGGGAGAAGAGACGACAGGCAACTCGTCTTTTTAGAAGAAAAAAGAAGGAGCTGAAGAAGAGACAGGATGAGTGTACTGAGTTGCTCCGAAGTAGAGGGGAAGCCCGAAAATTCTACAAGAGAGTTAAAGCGAGAATGCGTGGAACAGGGTTGCCCTCCTGCAAGGACAGCGATGGTCAGCTAGTGACGGACCCGGATAGCGTTCTGAAGATATGGAGAGACCACTTTAGAAATTTACTGGATACTGACACCAATCCAGAAGACCCCGCTCCAATCCATGACGATGGTATTAACTGTCCACCTCCGAGCCAGAGCGAGATACGTATGGCCATCTCCCGCCTTAAAAACAACAAAGCTGCTGGAGCCGATGGTCTCCCTGCTGAATTGTTTAAGGCTGGCGGGGAGGAGCTGATTAGGAGCATGCATCAGCTCATGGAGAACATCTGGCAAGAGGAGAGCATGCCCGGGGATTGGAGTCTCAGTCTGTTATGTCCCATATACAAGAAAGGAGATCGTAGTGAATGTAAGAACTATCGTGGAATAAGCCTATTACCAATTGCGTACAAGGTCCTTTCAAGCATATTGTGTGAACGTCTAAAGCTAATTGTAGAAAAACTAATTGGACCATATCAGTGCGGCTTTAGACCTGGCAAATCTACGACAGATCAAATATTCACCTTACGACAGATCCTGGAAAAAACCCATGAGAAGCAGATCGACACCTACCACCTCTTTGTCGACTACAAAGCTGCCTTCGACTCTCCGATAAGGAATAGGCTTTATGAGACCATGTCTGAGTTTGGTATTCCTGCAAAGCTGATTCGACTTTGCAAATGTACCTTAGACAACACAAAATCCTCTGTTAAGATTGGTAAGGATCAGTCGGAACCATTTAACACGGAAAGAGGTCTCAGGCAGGGCGATAGCCTGTCCTGTACACTATTTAATATAGTTATGGAGAAGGTGATGAGAAAGGCTGGTGTCAACATGTCTGGCACCATATTCCACAAGAGCCACATGCCACTAACCTATGCCGATGATATAGACATTATTGGTCGAAATCTGCGGGATGTTACTGCAGTTTTCTCATCACTAGAAAAGGAGTCAGCAAAAATGGGTTTAGCGGTCAACGAGGACAAAACAAAAATAATGATTTCGACGAACAAAGAGTCCTCTCGTTGGGGACGCACCGTGAACGTTGACAATTATTGTTTTGAGGTAGTCGACGAGTTTACCTACCTCGGATCTTCCTTCAACAAGAAAAATAATGTCAGCCAAGAAATTAAACGGAGAATAGTGCTAGCCAATAGATGTTTCTACGGACTTCGGCAGCACTTTAGTAACACCACCTTATCTCGGAATACTAAGAAACAGCTTTACCAGGTGCTAATCTTACCCGTTCTTTTGTATGCTGCCGAATCATGGGTGCTTACGACAACGGACATTCAAAACCTGGGAGTATTCGAGAGAAAAGTACTCCGAAAAATTTATGGACCTATCTGTGTCGACGACGAGTTTCGCCATCGGATGAACCATGAGCTGTATGAGCTTTACCACGACATCGACGTAGCTAAAAGAGTCAGAATGCAACGACTACGATGGCTGGGTCATGTTGCCAGGATGGATGTAAATGCTCCAGCGAGAAAGGTGTTTGAAGGCGAACCTGAAGGACGGCGCAGAGCAGGGAGACCCAAACTCCGTTGGAAGGACCAAGTGGTAGGCGACGTGCCACCATCTGGTAGGACTAACTGGAGAACACACGCACAAGACCGAAGCGTGTGGAATTCTTTAGTACTTCAGGCCTCAAACTTATGAACCATGTTCGTAAGTTGTAATGGGCCACTTAAGTAAGTAAAGTTATATGATTAAAAGTTTTGATACGCTGGACTGATTTAGATCAGAATAGACTTGTTTTAAAGGTAATATTATTTCACACATTTTCTGTGAAAACATAAAAACATTTAGGATAATAGTTTGAGTTTAATAACCTTTCAAACCTAAAAATTTTTAAATTTCTATTTAAAATTTACCTACTTTCGTCCATTAAAATTTTTTTTTTTTAGTTTTGGCTCTAATTTTTGTTTATTTTTAAATGCACTATTGACGAACACTTCATAACGATACTTTTGATGTATAACAGAATGAATAGAATTTTTAATTGTTGCTGCAATTTTTACTATTTCGCAGGTGATGAGCTAAATGGATTTATCAGATCAAAATTTTTGGTCAAAATTTACATTCAAAACTGGTGTACGTGTCCCCTTGCAACACAAGCCCCATTAAACGACATTTTGTTGAAAGAATCTTAAAAAAATACCGCAAATCAAATGAAATGATAGCAAATGTTGCACTCAAAACTTTTGTATGGCAATTATGGTATATACATAAGTGACATCGCGTTCGGCATTCACCATATGCAAACTCGCTACATATGCACAGTAAAGTACTAAGCGAACAAACATCAAAATAAAGAATAACTATAAATGGTCATAAAAGAAAAGTTTGGCTTGGGAACACTAAATCTGTTGGGGATTTTACTATATTGTCCAAGTACCTTTACCCTGACTTGGAATTTCACATATCTTAGTATCGAGTTTGTAACACATTATGAGGAATTAAAGTGAAAGGCATACAAATATTAACTTTATCTTTATTTTTGTCGGCAAAACAATATTCGAATCATTGGTGATCCACTTAAATTCGAAGTAAAAGTAATTTTTACCCCTCCTGTTAAAGCATTATTTTTGCTTCCAGTCCCATTAATTTTACAAAAATTGAAGATCTTAAGTGGCTTATTTTAACATATTTAAATGACTTATTTTAGTATATGTATCATGTAATACTTGTTAGCTATAAGTTAATCAACTTCGATTTGGTTTTTTATCCCCATACTCCCCCCATTAACATCAATCAATTCCAATGACTGCGCTAACATTGAACATGAAATCTCACCTCATTTTAAGGACATTACGCCATTACACACTGCAGCGAGTTCTACATTGAGAAATGTCTCATATATACATTACTAACATTTGTTTGCCACATATTTCGCACTTTGTGCAAAAGTAACCAAGTCCCTGATCTTGTGTGGCCGACAATGAAATTGTGAAGGTAAAGTATATAATACAATTCGTTCAATAATATACAACTACAATTACAAATGTACTATAGAGATGCACATACAAACACACAGTCTTACATTGTCACATTTATATGGAATATAACAAAACTACACGTGTATGTGATGGCACATGAACGAAAGAACGAACGAACGAATAAACAACCCCAAAGGATATAAAAATCGATAACGAAAACAAGTTCACAAATATGTAACACAATGAATGAATGAATGAATGAAACGATACGGAAACCTCTTGACGACCCCCAGCATCTAGAGCAGAGCCGACAAACAATTTGTTGTCTGCCACAATGTAATCCTTCCGAAAATACATGAACCGCAGCAAGATGCATCCTTTTTTTTTTGGTTACTAGAGAGAAAGCAACATAACAACAACAACCGGTCGATATGTCCTAATGCACTGCTTATGTGCCAGCCACATTGCCTTGTTATCGTCATCGGCCACAGATGACTTGGGCATAATGCCAATTTCAATAATGTGTGTGTAACCCAGTGCCACCCAGTCTGCCACAGCAAGGACGCATGAGAAAGCGAGAGTGTGATGAGGGGGTAGTGGTGGCCGTGCCGTGGTGGTCACATGTGCTTGACATTGAACGGCAAATGATTGAATAAAAAGAAATACTATGTACCTAGAAATTGCCAGGAGATCGAACAACCGCCTTTAAATATTTAAGCTTGTGCCAGTGCCAGAGCATAACAGCAATATGATATCAATTAATTAAAATTGTTTTCTTTCGCCTGCCCCCTCATGCGACATCACCTTATCAACCACACATTCTCGAACACTTGCAATAGCAGTTAGTTGCTATTGCTATTGTTGTTATTATTATCGTTATTCTTTGGCAATCAATAGTGATGCAGCAATAGTGATAGTGATACTGCTGCCGGCGACCACAACGATATCAATCAAATGTACTGAGTTTCTCCGTAAGCTGATTACTTAGAGACGAACACTACTGAAAGAAAATCCAATTAAGTTTTTAGTTTAAGATAAAATGCATTTCAAATCTGATCTGCAAAGCAACAATTGTGGCAATTGTTGTAAAGTTATTTATATACAAAACATAATTTGCATTGCAATTTCCTTTGTGCTATTCATCCTATCAGGACTACATAGTACTTTTTAAGTGGCTTTTCTACCACAACAATATAAAAAATTTCGTACATTGTTATCAGGTAGTTATAAATATAGAACATATGCAATGCATATTATCCATACTGGTCTGGAATAAACTTAAAATGTGTTAAGGAATCCTGTGTGGTTTACACATGATATGATGTGTTATGATATCAAGTAATTGCTACTGATACAAATTGGACCCCAGGAAATTACAAAGGACAATAAAAGCGTATTGTGGTGGTGCACTTGTTTTGAGCCTTTTTAGGACAAATGTCGTACATTTTTGGCATCAGTCATAAAAATCGATACTCGTCTTAAGTTTTCAATTTATTTCCACCTTGCATAAAATAACTTACTTACTTACTTAAGTGGCCCATTATAACTTACCAACGTGGTTCATAAATTATTGAAGAAGATTTAAGAATTCGATCTTCTACGTGCTTTCCCCAATTAGTCCTTCCAGATGGTGGCACGTCGCCAACCACTTGGTCCTTCTAACGAAGTTTGGGTCTCTCTGCTCTGCGCCGTCCTTCAGGTTCGTCTTCAAACAGCTTTCTCTCTGGAGCATTTACATACATCCTGTCAACATGTCCCAGCCATCGTAGTTCGTTGGATTCTGACTCTTTTAGCTACGTTGATGTCGTGGTAAAGCTCAAACGGCTCATGGTACATTCGATGGCTAAACTCGACGTCGACACAGATAGGTCCATATATATTGTTCGGAGTACTTTTCTGTCGAATACTCCAAGGTTTTGTATGTCCGTTGTCGTAAGCACCCACGATTCAGTGGCATACAACATAACGGGTAAAATTAAAACCTGGCACAGCTGTTTCTTAGTCTTCCGAGATACGGTGGTGTTACTAAAGTACTGACGAAGTCCGTAATAACATCTATTGGGTAGCACTATTCTTAATTTCTTGGCTAACATTATTTTTATACCCTCACCCTTAGGGAAGAGGGTATATATCATTTGATACGACCTAAAAGTGTAACACATAGAAGGAGTCACTTTAGACCCTAGGTTTCTTCGAACCAGATTTGATTCATACTTTTTTAAGTCGTTTGAGCCATACCCGTCTTTCTGTCTGGCTTTAGAGATCGAGTAATAATATCAATACACCCAACGGGATCGTACCCAAATTATATACTTAGTAAAGCTATAACAGGATAAAGTTTTGGAAAAAAATTTGAAGTCTAGCCACGCCCCTTCTGGTACCTCCCATACAAATGTACCTTTCCGCCCACTTTAGAGATGGAGTAATAATATCAATAAATCCAACGCGATGGTACCCAAATTTTTTATCTACTAAAGCTATAGCAGAAAAAAACTGTAAGTCTTCCATTCACATCTGGTACCGCCCACTATAGAAATCGATTTATATTATTAATAGACCTAACGTGATCGTGCCCAAATTCTGGATTTTGTAAAGTTAAAGCAGGATAAAGTTTTGGAGAAAAGATCTGGAAGTCTAGACACGCCCCTTCTGGTACCCGCCCACATTAAAAATCGAGTAATAATATCAATACAATAGAAAATTTTGTGTTTTACTGAGGGTGAGGGTATATTTAAGTCGGGTTGCCAGACTGAAACTTTCTTACTGGTTCTTATAAACGGATTATCCGAGGTATGTAAATTCATCTACTACCACAACACAATAATTTCTAACGTTGACGATGCGTCCCCATCGAGAGGACTCTTGGTTCGTCAAAATCATTATTTTTGTTTTGTCCTCGTTGACCGCTAAACCCATTTGTGCTGACTCCTTTTCTAGCGATGAGAAAACTGCAGTAACATCTCGCAGATTTCTGCCAATGATGTCTATATCATCGGCATGTGGCTCTTGTAGAATATGGTGCCAGACATGTAGACACCAGCCTTTTTCATCGCATTCTCCATAACTATATTAAATAGTGTACAGAACAAGCTTTCACCCTGCTTGAGACCTCTTTCCGTGTTGAATGGTTCAGAGTGATCCTTACCAATCTTAACCGAGGATTTGGTGTTTTCCAAGGTACATCTGAAAAGACATGTCTGCATATTACTAACTCTTTATTGGGAGAGTCGAAGTCAGCTTTGTAGTCGACAAATCACTTTTTTGTCGACTACAAAGCTGCCTTCGTGTCAATCTGCTTTTTATAAGTTTTTCTAGTATTCGTTGTAAAGTGAATATTTGATGCGTTGTAGATTTACCATGGAACCGGACATGGCATAGTAGTTAGAACACGCGACTACCATGCGGGAGATCGCAGGTTCAAACTTGGCTCAAGTCATCTTAAAAAAAAATTGTTCTTTCATTGTCGGCTCCACTCGAATGTTGTTGACAGCAACTTCGCAGTATAAGTGTCGAGTCAATCGGCGTGCTAGTAAGAGCTTCTCAAACAGTGACGTTCGCATTCGTCGATAAACAAGTAGGTCCCGTTAGTTGTGAATCTAAAATAGAAAGCGTGTTAATTCACAACAACGCGAGAAGCTATCCCATACCTCATTCATGCGGTGCAAAGGGAAATTAAGATTTAAGTTTAGTAGATTTACGAGGTCTAAAGCCGCACTGATAAAGCCCAAATAGTTTTTCTACAATAGACTTTTGACGTTCACGCAATATCCTCGAAAGGACCTTGTACGCAATTGGTAATAGGCTTATTCCACGGTATTTCTTACATTCATTAAGATCTTCTTTCTTGCATATGGGACATAACAGAATGAGACTGCAATCCCCTGGCATGCTCTTCTCTAGCCAGATGTTCTCCCATAAGATGATTCATTGTCCTCATTAGCTCCTCTCTACCTGCTTTAAACAATTCAGCAGGGAGACCGGCGGCTCCACCTGCATTGTTATTTTTAAGGCGTAATATTGCGACACGTATCTCGCTCTGGCGCGTAGGTGGACAGTTAATATCATCGTCATGGATTGGAGCGGGGTCTACTGGAGTGGTGTCCGTAGCCAGTAGATTGCTGAAATGTTCTCTCCATATCTTTAAAATGATATCCGGATCTGTTTCTAGCTGACCATCGCTGTCCTTACAGGAGGGCAACTCTGTTCCATGCATTCTCGCCTTAACTCTCTTGTAGAATTTTCGGGCTTCCCCTCTACTTTGGAGCAACTCTGTACACTCATCCTGTTTTTTCTTCAGCTCCTTCTTTTTCCGTCTAAAAAGAAGAGTTGCCGCTCGTCTCTTCACCCTGTGCCGTTCACGAACATCTCGCGTTGCTATTGGCTGCAGGTTTGCCCTGTATGCAGCCTTCGTCTCTCTGGTGTCATTTCGACATTCATCATCGTACCAGGCATCTTCTTGAGACGGCTTTGAGTACCCAAGTACGCTTCTCGCAGTCCGTTCTATGGAGTCGCCTATATATATTGCCACTGCGAGGTTATATTATCAGGGGTTGGAGAATTCCGTAGCAGTTGAGTTAGGTGGTTGTAGTAGGCGACCGCTACCTCTGTGGTCCGCAGTTTACCGATTTTTAGCTTTCGTTGTGACTGGTTACGTACGTTTTTCGCCATGCTTAGCCATGTGCGTACCTTAACTGCGGTAAGGTAGTGTACTCCTGATTACTCGTACATCGAGAACACCCGATTTCTCTTCTATTGATCTGGAGATAACCGTGTTGCCTTATGAATATGTCTATGGTCAAATCTAGTGCTGCTACCTACCATATTTCTTTCAGCAGAGAAATCAATAAGTCTGATATCCTTGTTCGACGTTTCGGTGTGCAGAGAATTTTCCGATGGTAGGCTCAAATGCGGTCTTCCTGCCTATTTTAGCAGTAAAATCGCCTGGTACAAATTTGATGTCATGGCATGGGCTAAGGTTACATACATGTTCTAGGCTTTCGTAGCACTCGTCTTTTTCCTCATCGCTTTTCTCTTCTGTCGTAGCATGGGCACATATGAGTGTTATGTGGAAAATCATTGTCGTGAGTCTTATGGTGGCTATTCGTTCACACGCCGGTTTGAAACGTGAGACTAGGTGTCGCAATCTCTTCCCAACCACAAATCCTCATCCAAACTCGTGCTTGTCCGCATGGCCACTAAAGTAGATGTCGCACGTCTTCATGCGCGAGCACCCGTGTGCCGTCCACTGGATTTTCTGTAAAGCGGTTATGTCGGCCTTATATACTTCGAGGACTTCCGCCAGTTGGATGGAGGCACCTGGTCTATACCGTGTTCTAACATTCCATGTGCATATCCTGAAATCATGCTCCTATATAGTCACGTCTGGGCTTTTTTTCACTGCTGCGCTGTGTTATAATGATTCTAAATTCCCCTTTTCTTTTGATCCTGTCAAATTATTCTCTGCCTAACAAATTATAGCCATTAACAGTTTTTTCTGAAGTATTAAAAAGCCTCATTATTCAGGATGTAGTCAACAGCGAATCCCTTAACCTTAAACATTGAACAACAAAGAAAATACATTGACTAATGGCATTAATTGCACACATAGTACAATATAAATTGTTTTTTCTTTGTGCTCTGCTACCACTTACCATACCACCGTCATCATTTTTGGCATTATCGAAAAATACTTTACTCAATTTAATTTCATGCCTGTGATACCAAATCGATGGATTAAGTTGTAACTTTTCATAAACATGTGTGAAACCAAAGTTTTTTCACCTCGCCATTGACATCGACACTTCGACAGCAACATCACTTACTGTGATGTTTGAACAATTCCAATCAATTACCAGAAGAATTATTCAGTAAAAGCCACAAAAATCTTTAACGTACATGACGGTAAAGTTCTCAACATCAACGAACTGAGTGTAGAGTGCGGAGATAAAGTGGGATGTTGGGTACAAATAAAGTTTTTCCCCAAAATAAGTTATTAATCACTGTCGCATGTTAATGACACGCACGTTGTATCATTTATCTATTATCGTCGTCGGCTAACGTGTAACATATGTTTATATACGCATATATGTAATAGATATGTGTAGCTACGTAAGTGTAGGTCCATGTATTGATATAAACGTCTGTCTGGCTATGTGTGGCATATGTTGAACGGTAGGCATCGCTGTGAAGGAAGAAAACCAAAAAACACACACGAAAAAAAACTTTGATAGGGACGCTTGAAGTATTAAAAGTTAAATCGAAAAATAGAATAAAGGGTTAATGTTTAGGTGCCGTGACATAACCCCCACGGACATAAGCCACCGGGCAACTCCCCGGACTTAAAAAAAAATTTGTTTCCCTTTACACCCCATAAATGAGGTATGGGATAGCTTCTCGCGTTGTTGTGAATTAACACGCTTTCTATTTTTAGATTCACAACTACAGCACACACTTGTTTTTCGACGAATGCGAACGTCACTATTTGAGAAGCTCTAACATACCTCATTCATGGGGTGCAAAGGGAAATTAAGTTTAAGTTAATGTCCGCTTTGCTCCTAATGTTTATCGGGTTGTTGTTGTTGTAACATTCATCTGTTGTTATTATTGCGTTTCTTCGCTATAAATCTTCCTCCGACTCGTCTATATCCAAATGTAGAAATCTAGCAACCTCAATGGGGTGGGTCCTGAGTGCGATTGGTTCGATTTTGCCGTGCAGTTGAAAGGGGAGAGAGTATCATGTGGGCCTTCCCCACATGCTGGGAGGGAATTCGGTGTTACCGGAATTATTCTCGACCAATAAGATTTAAGCCGGCTACAGTACGCTGATCGTAGTAGGCCCATACCACTCTCGTACTTCTCGGCAGACTTCCCTCTTCTTCTGCTTCTGCTAAGGACGGCCTTCTAACAGGACATTCATTCGGTTGCTTGCGGATGTTCGATTGACTGTTTGTGTATGAATGTCCCTCAGAGCTGCTCTGTATGTGATAGGATCCAGGTGTTCTAAATCATAGTGCTGGATATCCCTCTTATAACATCGAAAATCTTTCCTGACATGTCACGGGCGGGGAGTCTATCTCCGTAAGTTAGTGGTTCGGATGGCCTCTCCGATGACATACCAGTAGGAACTGATTCGCCAGCATTTGAATATGTTTCTTGACTGTCAGGATCTTGGTCTCCTCATGAAGATGGTGTTCTGAGGACATTTGTTGGCAGCCCGTTACGGACTAGCGACTTAAGGACCTTGTTCCTACTACGCAACTTATTGCATGTTGCTGTGGCATGTGCCATACTTGCTGTCAAATATGATTTTGGAAGGATTTACCGTCGGAATTCTTATCTCATCGGCAATAACATTTAGTTCCAGCGATATTTCCTTCGTCGAGGTGGTAAAAAGCGTCTCCGATGACTTGGCGGATGTCAGCTGCAAAAGTGGTTAAGATCGTGGATATATGCATTCAAGCAAAGCTCGTCAATAATGTGGCTCCTTTCCATAATCGTGCAGTCGTCGGCTTATGACATTATCTTCACTCCTTGGGGTGGGGCTGGGACTTTAGAGAGGTAAAAGTTAAATAGGGCCGGTAAGAGAACTCCATCCTATGGTACACCCTGTATAACTCTACGAGTCTTAGACTAGCTCTCCCTAAACTCCACAAACTACTGACAACAATACTATAATTTACTAACCACCTCTTGATGTAGTTTGGGAGACTAAAGGTGTCTCCGAATGTCTCCTAATGACTGACGGTGTCAAATGCTTTCGACAGGTCAAGCGCTACCATAATAGTGCGCTCAAATGCCCTGTTTTGATTAAGACCATGGCTTATAAGTGTGGTTATGGCCACACAGGCTTTAAAACCGGGTCCACTCTGGCCACTTTCCAGACTTCTGGTATGATGTGAGTGGACACAGACAAGTTGAGGATTTTGGCCAAATACTCGACTCCCGGCACATCGAGATGCTTAAGCATCAACATCGAGATTCCATCAGGTCCAAACGCTTTCGATGGTTTGGCGTTTCTGACGGCATCTGCAACTTCGCTCGGTGAGAAGACTGGCTGCATATCAATGACTGGAAACTTGTGTAACTTCCTCAAAATGATTCGTTTCGCCTTATCTCTTTCGGTGTGCTCTACAAATTGTAGGCTAAAATAGCTCTTTTTAGGGTCCAATATGGTTCTATCACACATGGAGATTTGCCAAAGTATACTAAAAAAAAGTCAAACACACTTCATTAGTATGACAGCTAGTTTTGCAGTTATCCCAATCGAATTTTGTATACTTCTAAAGAAAACACCCGTTATATTTTCGATACCAAGCAGCCTTTTCGAAAGACCTTTCTATCATAGTAGAAAGGTACACCCTCGTCTCTACCAGTTATACATGTTACTTTTCATGTTTATCTACATTTTAATCGTACACCATGCCCCCAAGACTATCACACACTACAACACTGTCCATTCGATTACGCCCAAGCATCCAACTTGTATCCGCCAAATTCATCCAGGCACCAACATGGTGAGGTGATATTTTATTCGCTGGATGATGGGGGATACAATGAACAAAGTAAACAATCACTTCATTCACATTGGTCGGGCGGTTTTAGCATTTAGCCCCAATGGGGAGGGATATGGGGGCGAAGGACTACATTTCCACTTAATTTCATTCATTCGCTGTGGTTTTGTTTATCTTATGCTAATAGCGCTAATGGATCTAGTAAATATTTTTGTGTCGATATTGGGCTAGATACACGTGAATATCATAGCAAAGTTCTAAATGTGCAGAGCAGGTACATAGCAAATACAAAATTGGGGAAAACAATATGAATGACAACATACCCTGATAATAAGATTCATAAAACAGATTTAAACAATGAACACCAATGAACACAATGGCAAACGTCCACGTGTGCGGCAGAAATACAATGGGGTGCCAAAAATATTCCATGTACCTGGTATTAGCAGCAAAACCAATAGTTTGGGGTTTGCTGCTAAATCAGCGATAATGGTCATTGTGAACATATTGGCAGCGATAGCCACATATATAAAGAAGAAATTAACTAAACATATAGCATGGTTTAGTATACGGAAAATAGTAGGATTAGTACATTATGCTGTGATTTTATATCAAACATATTTATGTAAATATTTTAGTTTGATTAGGGTTTACGTTAGCAACATTTTGGAAACTGGCTATAACGTGACGAAATTCGTCCGTACATATATGATGCCTCATACATATACAGTTCTAGCGCTTACTACACAATTATGACCTTTTAACTTCTAACTTCTAACTTCTATACTCGCCCTTCATTTACTCTTAAATATCACTAACCAACCCAATCTGATTACATTGTTCCAATTACTTCAAGGGAAAACAATAATACCATCGACCACACGACCGCCGCGTTCGGCAATGCACGTCGCTACCACCAACGACAAATTCGGCAATCACCACGACCGGCAAATGAGAGCGACAACCAACATCCAACCAAATACATTCAGGAAACGACATCACAAGGGAAAGTGTTAGTCGATGCAGTGTGATGCGATATAATTCTCATTACTTCGAGAGCTCCTAAGAGTCTTACTTAATTGATCGAGCATTCTGCTTGGAAAATTGGTCGGTTGCTACCGGAGCAAAGCCCTTCTCGGGCCAATAATTTATCGAAAGAAATATTCTTTTGTTTAATCGAACTTCGGTCTGTTGCAACAACTTTAACCCAAATTCCATTGTTTTAACTCTGTTAAATCGGGCTTTCTTCTGTTGAATTGAACTTCGGTTTGTTGAATCGGACATGGATCTGTTAAATCGGACTTCGGTCTGTTAAATCGAACTTAGGTCTGTTGAATCATACTTCGGTCTGTGGAATCGGACTTCGGTCTGTTGAATATGTTGTCGGACTTCGGTCTGTTGATAATGTTGTCGGACTTCGGTCTGTTGAATAGGACTTTGGTCTGTTGAATTTGACTACAGTCTGTTAAATCGGACTTCGATCTTTTGAATCAGACTTAGGTCTGTTGAATCGGACCGGTCTGTTTAATCGGACTTCGGTCTGTTAAATCAGACTTTTGTCTGTTGAATCGGACTTCAGTCTGTTAAATCGGACTTCGGTCTGTGAAATCGGACTTCGGTCTGTTGAATATGTTATCGGACTTCGGTCTGTTAAATCGGACTTCGGTCTGTTAAATCGGACATTGGTCTGTTAAATCGAACTTCGGTCTGTTGAATCGGACTGATCTGTTAAATCGGACTTCGGTCTGTTGAATTTGACTTCTGTCTGTTGAATCGAACTTCGGTCTGTTGAATCGTACTTCTGTCTTTTGAATCGGACTTTTGTCTGCTAAGTCGGACGTCGGTGTGTTGAATCGCACTTCGGTCTGTTGAATCGGACTTTGGTCTGTTGAATCGGAGTTCGAACTATTGAATCGGACTTCCGTCTTTTAAATTTGACTTCGGTCTGTTGAATCCAACTCCGGTTGGTTCTACCGACTCGTCAGTTTTACAGATTTCGGTTTGGTACACGAAGATACTCTTCGTTCCTGCAGCATTATATTAGAAATTAGCACCGTAGCATCTTGTTACAGACAATCCGTCGCGTATCACAATATTAGTTTGTTCGGGAATTCAGAATAGATACATCTGCGACTTGCAGAAGTGGATCTACAGAAGAACACGAGTCATCAACACGATCCTGAGTTGCATATACCCAACTGAGTTACAACGAAAGCCGAATCATCGATACAACCACGAGTTGATAAAGTCGATTTGCTGAAAAACACGAGACATCAACACGGTACTGAGTTGCATATTCCAAACTGATTTACGACAAAAGCCGAATCGTCGTTACTACCACCAACTGCAGAAGTCGATTTGCTGAAAAACGCGAGTCACCCCCACGATCCTGAGTTGCGAAATCGAACCGACATCCCGAACCCGACCCGACAACCCCGATTTAATATTATATTCCCGAATTGCTGATATAAACCCGAATCATCAAGATGACCCAGTATTGCTGATATAAACTCGAATCATCAACAAAACCCAAATCGCAAAAATCCCTTTTAAATTTTTGACATTAACCCGAACTAGTCAGTTGCACAAAGCCGAAACATCAATCAGCACTTGCGGATATTAACCTAAAACTCGGACAAAACCCGAATCACCAAGCTGACCACATACTGCTGATATTGATCGTAATCACCGACAAAACCCGAATCACCAAGCTGACCACATACTGCTGATATTATTCGAAAGCCCCGACAAAGCCCGGATCACCAAGCTGACCACATACTGCTTTGTCGTTAACCCCGACAAACGCGAATCATCTATCAGCACTTGCTGATATTAATCGTAAACCCCGACAAAACCCGAATCACCCAGCTAACCACGTACTGCTGATATTAACCTGAAACCCAGACAAAACCCGAATAACCAAGCTGATCATTAATCGTAACCACTGACGAAGCTGAATCATCAGTACGCTGCCGAATTGGTGGTGCAAGCCTGAATTATAGAAAGTACCCGAATTCCCACGTTCCTGAATACCGAAACGATCAAGACATACCTGACCTCTACAGTTTTGGGAGTAAAGGTTACAGTTCCCGATCACCTAAAATTAACCGATTCGTAAAGTTCCCGACTATCTTAAATCGATCCGAGTCCCAAAACCTGTCATTGCAGTCATAGGCCACATCAATACTCGTCGAGCAGATATGTTACTAATAGTTATCTATCATCCAAAATCGGCCTGGGTAAAAATTACCGGACAAGACAACAACGCTATCATTGAATCTGAATCTGAATTGGTTTCGCATCTAAATACCAGTAGGTACCAATTTCATTCGGGATTATGTCCGATACTAATCTGCGGACATAAGCCCCAATGGGGATTATGACCGAATTTGTTGTTGTATTTAGTATTTCAACATATGAAGAGAACAATTTGAAATATTGTTATTGTAGCGAGGGACGAATGCGGTGGGGGGCACGCCCCAAAATCGTTTTGGGGATTATGTCCGTGGGGATTATGTCCGTGGGGGTTATGTCCGGGCACCATTAGATTATAAGTTTGAATTACACTATCAAGAAAATATACTCGTATTTTGCCCTAGTCAGGGAAAATCTTGGAACTTCTTATTCCGTAAGGTTTTGTGGGTCTTTATGGCTACCCTGGCGACGTTTGGACTTACCTCAGCCGGCGAGAAAACCACGTTACCAAGGACTGGCCGAAGCTAATGGAAATTCAACTAAGGATTTCAATTAGCAGTAGCAAACGCAATATTTATTTTGGTTACAATTGCAATGCAAAATTAGTACGAGTACAAACTTTCTAATTTGCGATATTGAAACAAGTTCTACTCTACAAAAGCTTACACAGTACAACATTTTTCAGCTTATTCATTTTGGGACTCAATTTTGATAATTGCACGTGAAAGTAGCCGCAAATATAAGAACTTCTGCATAATTCGTTTTGTCAAGTTGGCTGCTGTAATAAAATTCGTATGGCCATTGAATAATTAATGCAGCCAGCTTGACAAAACGAATGATGCAGAAGTTCTTATTTTTGTGGCTACTGTCACATGAAATTCTCAGAGTTGAGTCCCAAAATAAGATATGCCTATCGAGACGCCTTAAGTTTTGCTGGGTTGCCTACAAATTGCATCGTTCCTTTCAATACTAATTTGATTCCACTTTTCACTCTGTGGCCAGAAATCGTATAAATCTTTTAACATATACTATAAATACAAATTATACAAAAAAAAAACATCCACCATAAGAACAAATAAATCTCTCATTTTTAATTGTTTTCATTAAATCAATTTTTCACTTTGGTTAGACCAGAAACACATAACAAATTAGCTTTACTTTATTTATCCATGCATTAATAATAATTGAATAAATATTTAATAAGGCAGGACATCTTTCCCTACGTAAGGTTTTTCTTCAACCATTAAACCTATCCAAATGTATTCCTCTAATTGTATATAAACGAAAATTAATTAATTGTAAATGGTTTATTATGGGATTAAGTGGAAATTCTATATAAATAATTATCATTTGTCTTAAGCAGAAAATGTTATGGCCTTAATAGATAAATTTTTGTCTTACACACACACAAACATATCATTATCATTAATATGATGATGGCCCATGTGATGAGTAAATCAATGAATGACATGATTTCATGGAAGTATTTAGTAAGGAGTGGTGCAAATTGCAATAGACAATTTGTATAATTAATTGTTCCCGTCATTGTTATATGGTACAAATCATAACAATTAGAAGAGAATAATTTATTAATCGTTGCACCATTTATTGAAGGACAACTAAGGCGAGTTATATATGAAATTATTTTTTATATTAATTAATTTTTGTTAGAAATTAATTTTTAAATTATATATGAAGTGGTGTAACCCACAATTTGGTTGGTTACTGTTCCTTACACAGTACAACATTTTTCAGCTCATTGATTTGGGTCTCAACTCTGAGAACTGCACGTGAAAGTAGCCCCAAAAAAAAAGAAGTTCTACTTCATGCGTTTTGTCCAGTTACATGCCATGATAATTTAATATCGATTTGAAGTTAGTAAGGATCGTATAGGGGAATTTGTCACGTTTTAGGCTCTTTTGGAACACAGTACAACACATTTCATGTTCAAAGTGGAGTGCGTCAGGGATGCATATTATCACCTCTATTATTCCTATTACTTACTTACTGACTTACTTAAGTGGCCCATTACAACTTACCAACGTGGTTCATAAGTTTGAGGCCTGAAGTACTAAAGAATTCCACACGCTTCGGTCTTCTGCGTGTGTTCTCCAGTTAATCCTACCAGATGGTGGCACGTCGCCTACCACTTGGTCCTTCCAACGGAGTTTGGATCTCCCTGCTCTGCGCCGTCCTTCAGGTTCGCCTTCAAACACCTTTCTCGTCGGAGCATTTACATCTATTCTGGCAACATGTCCCAGCCACCGTAGTCGTTGCATTCTGACTCTTTTAGCTAGGTCGATGTCGTGGTAAAACTCATACAGCTCATGGTTCATCTGATGGAGAAAATCGACACAGACAGATCCATACATTTTTCGGAGTACTTTGCTCTCGAATACTCCCAGGTTTTGTATGTCCGTTGTCGTAAGCACCCATGATTCGGCAGCATACAAAAGAACGGGTAAGATTAGCACCTGGTAAAGCTGTTTCTTAGTATTCCGAGATAAGGTGGTATTACTAAAGTGCTGCCGAAGTCCGTAAAAACATCTATTGGCTAGCACTATTCTCCGCTTAATTTCTTGGCTGACATTATTTTTCTTATTGACGGAAGATCCGAGGTAGGTAAACTCATCTACTACCTCAAAACAATAATTTTCAACGTTGACGCTGCGTCCCCATCGAGAGGACTCTTTGTTCGTCGAAATAATTATTTTTGTTTTGTCCTCGTTGACCGCTAAACTCCTTTTCTAGTGATGAGAAAACCGCAGTAACATCCCACAGATTTCAGCCAATGATATCTATATCATCGGCATAGGCTAGTGGCATGTGGCTCTTGTGGAATATGGTGCCAGACATGTTGACACCAGCCTTTCTCATCACCTTCTCCATAACTATATTAAATAGTGTACAGGACAGGCTATCGCCCTGCCTGAGACCTCTTTCCGTGTTGAATGGTTCTGACTGATCTTTACCAATCTTAATCGAGGATTTGGTGTTTTCTAAGGTACATCTGCAAAGTCGAATTAGCTTTGCAGGAATACCAAACTCAGACATGGCCTCATATAGTCTATTCCTTATCGGAGAGTCGAAGGCAGCTTTGTAGTCGACAAAGAGGTAGTAGGTGTCGATCTGCTTTTCATGAGTTTTTTTTCCAGGATTTGTCGAAGAGTGAATATTTAATCCGTCGTAGATTTACCAGGTCTAAAGCCGCACGGATATGGCCCAATTAGTTTTTCTACAATTGGCTTTAGACATTCACACAATATCCTCGAAAGGACCTTGTGTACAATTCATAATAGGCTTATTCCACGGTAGTTCTTACATTCACTACGATCTTCTTTCTTGTATATGGGACATAACAGACTGAGACTTTAATCCCAGGGCATGCTCTCCTCTTGCCAGATGTTTTTCATGATGATGCATGCTCCTAATCTGCTCCCGCCCGCCATCCTTAAACAATTCAGCAAGGGAGACCATCGGCTCCAGCAGCTTTGTTGTTTTTAAGGCGGGAGATTGCCACACGTATCTCGCTCTGGCTCGGAGTAAATACTCAATTGTGGCACAACATGTGGAACAACAACAGACAACAGAATCTATTAATACAAAAGATCAGTACATAACTGAACAGGCGGTATATAAAAGGCGTGGCCCGTTTTAATGAAACTAAATTTAACTGCGTTAGGAGTATCAAAAGTATGAAGCCATCCCTGTGTGCTATACTCGATCCTAAGTCCTTAGGGCTGACAATGCCACTAAGAGAGCTGTTGTGTTGAGCTTCAGTAACTTCTGCCACCTACTTCCGAAGACGCATCGATGGTGTCTTGACATTTAGGTTATGCAATATTGCTTCTGCTTATCTTTGCTCTCACGAACGTATATCTTTCACCATAATTATAAAGACAACTTCGAAGCACAACTTTTCATAATGCAACCCAATTAAACAGTACGATTTAACTTTTAGTTTCAATTTAAATTAATTAGTCTACAAAGAATAATACATACAAAAAAAAACTAGCTGTGACACATGACACATTTTACTGAACCATGCGCTTATGGTATAACTAAATTCTTAAGAAATTCCCTGAATACCCACCAACCTAACAACCACACGAGAAAGAGGGTAGTTTCAAACAAAATAATACAGTTTCATAACAATTATCAAAGAAAAGTTTTCCAACAAACACTTAAAACTTATGGTGGGGAAACAAACAGGTGTCGTTACCAGTTTTTGTCAACTAATACATTAAAGAAAAAAGCGAATCAATAAATTTCGTTTTAAAATGACAACAAGTAGCGACAACTTAACGAACAATTCGTAGCTGTTTCACATCAAAGCTGGTCATATTAAATTTTGTTTAGTTTTCCCTCTCATCTGTTGTCTGTTGTGAGTTTTTCGCTTTTTGTTGTTGTTGTTTTCATTGAATTTCTTGTGTGATAACTAAATCTGTCAGTGCCAATAAATGACCAAAGTTTAGTTAACATTCCAGTAACAACTTTAGATAAAAATCAATTTAAAATGTAGCCAACAAAAGAACAAGGATTCAATGTCCTTGAACTTTTCTTTTTCTGTATAATTCTGGCGAACCAAAAAAAAAAAAACCAAAACAAATTCCCGAGCTGTGTAAAATGAATGACAATATAAAGAAGACTGACTCCCAATAGGCTGACAGACATGTTGACGAGACAATATGTTAATAATTTTTGGGGCTATATAAATACTAAATTGTATAATGGCCTAAGTGTTACAGCAAAAGGGAATACATAACAAAACAATATGGAGTGGCAATAAAACTAGGTTGTGTATATGGTATATTTTTTGTGTGTTTTTGCCTTTAAATTATTGGGGTAAAAGTTTAAAATGTGTTGTTATCACATTCTTACTGCCAATGATATAAATTGTTATGAACAAACCTTAAGATTAATCATGTAACTTTAGAACGTGTTTCAATAGGTTGTTATAATGTTACTAGAGTTAATTGAATAGTGGTTGGAGAATCTTCTTATTTGAGTTTTCTGATCGTTATTCACTTGGAAATAACCCAAAACTCTTTGCAAATGTCCCCAAGCAGCTCACAATGTCCGATAGATCATGTGTTTCCCGGGCAGTGTCACTGGACATCCGTTTAGTGGAAGCAGATGTAAGAAGGCGCAATTTTAGCTACCATCGATGAGTCTTGGGGATTAGGTAACATTAGGATAACATAACACAGTACAACACATGATTTTGGGATAATTCTAAGAACTGCACGTGAAAGTAACCCCAAAAAAAAAAGTTATGCATCATTCGTTTTGTCAAGTAACATGCCATAATAATTTAATATCGATTTGAAGTCAGTATATAGCGTATTCTTTACAAATCTATATATATAAAAATGGTGTAAACAATGTATAGAAATTCATCAATTGAGAACGGCTGGGCCGATTTAGCTGAAAATTTTTTTCAGTTGTTCGTAATTACCAGGAAAAGGTTTGTGTGAAAGAAAATTTTGGGAAGACGGGAAATTGAAAAAAATCGAAAATTGCGTTTTTGTATGGAATTTTGTATGCAATTGTTACGAATGGCCTTTCGAAAGGAAAAATAAAAAAAATTTTGTTGACAAATTCGGAAAATTCCGGAAAAATTCCAAAAAATTTATTTTTTTCAACGAAATTTTGTATATATTTTCAATTTTTTTTTTCAATATTTTGTTCGTTATTTGGTAGGAGGGTTTCTATGCAAGAAAATTTTGGAAAAATCCTTGAGAAAAGTCGAGAAATTGGAAAAATCGAAAATTTGCTTTTTTTGTAAGGAATTTTGTGTGCAATTGTTACGGAATGGCTTTCCGAATGAAAAAATGGTAAATTCTTAGGGAAAAAATCGGAAAATTCCGGAATAACCCAAAAAAAAATTGATTTTTTATCGACGAAATTTTGCAGTTTTCGCAAGATTTGATGATTGTGAACGATGTTAAGGTGGAAAACTTGGGATACATTTCGGTTGGAGAATTTAACGAGATAAGATCCTATGCAATATTTATCAATATGATAATTTTTTTAGAAAATGAGTTTTCGTGTGAAAATTTAAGTTATCCAATTGAATTGCGGGCTTAAATTCCGTAACGACTTTGTAGTTTTTTAGGGAGAATTTTTTGCTTGGCTAATGCCACCTATTAGACGATCAAACCTTAGATGACGTAAATGTCGAGCAATTATTAGTCAGACTATACACAAAATTTAAATGTGCTCGTAAACGGACTCAATCCTCGCCGATGCCACCGTTTTTGCGTCAGTGAAATGAAATTCGTTCATTGTTTGCGTTCATCGGAGTCACATGTCATGCGTCCGACCTGACCGGATGACATGTGCGTGCTCATGTGGGGCAATCTTCTGTCGACACTGGGAATGTCAGCGCCAAACGGGGGCAAGACTATAATCGAGATGAGCTGACCGAAAGAGTTCGAACAAATGTGCCGCTGTTAAATGCCGAGTACAAGAACGTCTACGATTCGTTGAGGTTGTTCTCGATACTCCGGGTGGAACAGGCAAGACATTTTTTTTGTTGATTCTGGCAACAATTCGGTCAACATTTCAAATAAAGTTGGCCGCTGCATCCTCTGGCATGGCTGCCACATTGCTGGATAGCAGTTGAACTGCAAATTCCTCTTTGAGAGACTGTCGATGAATCTTCTCACGGTTGTAAAGCCAAAGTACACAATGACAAAGAATTCGGCAACAGCGAAATTGATGCTAGAATGTAAAATCAACATTTTGGGATGAATGCGCGACAACGAAAAAACGAGCTTTGGAAGTAGTTGAACGAACGTGCTTAAAAACGATTTGGTGGGGCTTTAATTTTGCTCACGAAATCTACTGCTGCTGATTTACTGAAACCATGCTTGAAATCGTCGTCAATTTCAAGAAGTTGAACTTCATTTTAGAAAGTCAAATCGCTGGAGAACTGCATTCGTACAAATCAGTTTACTGGGTGACCGACGAGGATGAAGGGACCAGCAATCCGATTGAATTTTCCAACTCGCTTAATGAGTCGCATAATTTACAGATAAAGGGGGATCGATCATAATCATATTGCGGAATCTGAATCAACCGAAATTGTGCAAAGGTTCGGGGTATCTTACAAATTCTGATTATTCCAACTGATCATCCATACCAATTCCCCTTTGGATTGGCTTTGGCAATGACAATCAATAAACCGCAAGGCCAATCGCTGGATGTTTGTGGGATTAATCTCGATATTCCCTGTTTTTCGTGCAGTCAGCTAAACGTTGCCTTTCCGTCTTCGTTGTGTGTTTTTGCGCCGGGAAACTAATTGAAAAACATTGTTTATTATACCACTCTCTACTGAGTTTATCTGTAGGCATTATAGTGTTCAAATACTTAAATTTTTCAGAAAGCCGGTTCCGGTTTATTCGAAAAATACGTTTTTCCAACAATCCGGTTTTCGAATTCCTGATTTAGTAAAAAACCGGGTTAACCGGTTTCGTTGGGTTTTTCGAAAATTGTAAATTAAAACCAAATACGAAATTAAACATGAATTAAATAAGAAAACATATGAATACCGATACCTTTATTCTAAAGTAGCTGTTACACAGACATACATGTTGGTAGCATACCAAAAAACACTGGCTAATACATGTATGTCGTGTATGTCAGGCATATATGTTTTTTTTTTTAAATTTTAGATTTTCTGATATATGTGGCATACCAAAATACTCGTCTAAAAGCATGTCTGTCATACTTCATATAAAAATTCAGCGCGCTTTGAGACGTTGATGTGCGCGTATCGTGTAATTACGGAAAGTATTTGTAAAAAAATGCGTCTTATAAGAACGTGAGTTTCTGGGAAGAGTTTATAGAAGAATACAGCTGTGGCAGATAAAATTTGATTTGTACCACAACAAACAAATAAAAATTAAAAAAGCCGCTACAACTTGTTTCCTTGTCTACAGACATGTTTCCCTTTGTAATAGCAGCTTAAGGTATTTTAAGATAACTTAAAAAAAACTTAATTTCCCATTGCACCCCATGAATGAGGTATGGGATAGCTTCTCGCGTTGTTGTGAATTAACACGCTTTCTATTTTTAGATTCACAACTAACGGCACCTACTTGTTTATTGATGAATGCGAACGTCACTTTTTGAGAAGCTCTTACTAGACACGACGATTGAATCGACGCTTAATACTGTGAAGTTGCTGTCAACAACATTCGAGGGGAGCCGACAATGAAAGAAATTTAACTTAACTTAAGTTAACTTAAAGTATTTTAAGTAAGTTTGCTTTGATTTATATACTTTAAAATCTCAGGAATATCAGTCCATCCAAACTAAAGTTATTTGAAAATTTAAACTTGAAAGTGTAATACGTAAGATTCCTGTAAAACTTACGTTTTACACTTAGTATGGTTTAGAATTAAGGTACCGATTTCATCCCAAATTAAATTCCTTTCCAATTGGACGCTTAATGTAGGAGGTAAAGGCACTTCAAGTTATTACTATTAATATAAATGCTCTCACCTATTTCATGGTGAGAACCCCATCTATTTAAAATGATATTCCAACTGTATCTTGGTGATTTGCCACCTATTATATGGTTATCATGAAATAAGCACCTTCTTGAGATCGGACACATACTTTAGGAGATAACTGCACTTAAAGTTGTTCATATGAATATCGACGGCTTCCCAGCCATTTCAAGGTGAAATCTATAGTGACTTCCCACTATTGTACGGTGATTACAAATCTTTTTTACGACAAGTGAGAGTTTTTTATATGAATACTGACTCCCATATCAAAATTAGATGACTCATTTCCAAACAATTTTTTGTATTGCATAAGAAAATTTCAAAGAAAGTTTCTTTTGAGATTTTTCCAAAGAATATATAAGTATAAACAACCTTCTATGCTGATGTGCCTAGAACAAATCTGAGAATGCTTTGGTTAAAAGGAAATTTTTGAAAAACCGGTTAACCGACATTATAAAACCGGTTAAACCGGGTATTCGAAATTGACATTTTTGAAGAAACCGGCATTTGATTTCGGAGAAAAAAAACCGGTTAGACGGTTTTCGGTTTTGAAAACTCTAGTAGGCATTAATTTGGGGCGAGACGAAGTTCGCCGGGTCCGCTAGTTAAAAATAAAAAAACGCTTTTTAATAATGCGAATGTAAAAGTGCCTTTGCGTTGGACTTTCTACGGGGTCTCAAGCCCCTAATACTATCAATTTTAGCTCTGCAACGCTATTGTATTGCCTGTTTTTTGAGTACTTTTAATTAAGAAGTATGTCCCATACATTTTCAATAGGGTTCCTGCCATGGAAACACGCTGGCCCCTCTAAGGCTTCAACGTTTTCTAACCGAACCCAACTTTTTGTTTCCTTATTCTTGATGAAAAATGAAATTTATGTCCTGGTTTAGCTTGAGCCGCCTTGTTATTTGATGTCACATCGAAAAAAAAACTCATACCGTTGTTCTTGTTATATATAAGGTTCCGTTTTTTCTTCTAGAGACTTTTGACTGTAAAGTTAATTTTGACTTTTACTTCCTGTATTTCGTTTTCTATATCCATTTCATAGCCATTTCTTGTAACGTCCATGAAGGCCTCTCCAAACCATGAAACTTTTTCTTTAAAAGTATTTACTTAAATTCATAAGCACAAAAGTTATGGAGGTTAAAAACAATATTGGTCACCCTACACCAAAATTAATTAATTTGTTGTGCTGTGCTATCATTTGAAGTCCTATCGGGACGAAATGCATATCATTGTTCGTGTTTCATCAAACGTTGCTTTTCACCCTTTACACACCTTTGACTCCGAATTCAAATTTCAAAACATTCTTTCTGATGCAAAAGTAAGATTTTAATATAGCATTTAATAACTATTTTACTTTATTTTTTTCATATTTTTTATCGTTGTATGTTTGACAGCCGAAATAGAGATTCCTTATCCAGCACTTAAATGTTATTAGTTTACTTACAAAAAAAACGTAATGAAGTTAATAAAAGTTTTATTGTTATCTAAACAAAAGCTATGTAAAACTATGTATGTTTTCGAATTATTGTCTAAGACAAACTCCACTTCAAATTGCTTGGTAACAAACTCTCTCAATAAATATTGCATGACAGAGAACATGAAAACACTAACATGTAAGTCATTTGTCTGTGCTGTCCCACTACCAACAGCGAAAAAATATAAATTTTTTTTATTGATTTATTTCCTACAAATATTAGAGTTATTAATATCTATTATTATTAATATTAAACACTATGTAATTATTTAATTGATATTGTCACATAAATTTATGAACACTCTCATAGAGTGATAGGGGAGAATGACAAAGTAGTAATTGGTTAATTCATAAAAAGTGGGAGCAGGAAGAGGGAAATGACGAAGATAACACTCAAAGGCAATGTTAGCTATTAGAAGCTTTTAAACGGCCACTGATAGTAAGACAAAGTAGGCGATATCCCTACAGCGGCAACTCAGAAATAATAAAAATCTGGTTCAAATTTTTATTTTTTGGAAAAAATGTTGATTAAATTTCTAAATTTTAACGTTTTATTTAATATTGATAACAATAGAAGTTCTATGAGAAAATATTCTTGTTCTATCGTTTCTTCATTTTTGCACTACCTAAAACCCCTCCCACCCCCCTACCTTATGGTCAATAAACAACATTCAGCACTTAATAATTTTACACAAGTTAATGTTATTTATTTTAAAACGTTAGGAAATATAAACTATTTGAATGAATATTTATTTTGCTTTTCTTTACGTTTCTTCACACAAATGTTCATTAATCTAAATATTTGTGAACAATAAAATTCACATATAATCTGTGTTTGTTTGTTCAGAGGCACATTTGTTGCCTGCTGTCGATGAGAAACAGACAGTCTGTAAAAGCGAAACTGAAGTGAACTGAACTAAAGTCATAAAAGTCAATTAATTTAGAATAGACAGTTTGTTTAACAAAACTAGACGGCTCACGCTTATTTTGGCAGCACTGTACGTGTTACTGCGGTTTACTCTAAACTAAGGGGGGTGAAGCTGTATCATCGAAAGAGAGGGGAGATATATTGATGAATTAAATGACAGAGAAATATTATTTCCTATCTTTGTATGTATATTAAAACAACCAATATTAAAATAATGCAAAAAAAGAGAAGGGCTATCCAAAGGGATAGCTAAATACAATTCACTCGCACGTCCCAATTAAGATATATACAAATCTTATATATTATATTTATAGTACATATTAGTAAATATTTATCTACGTACAGATTTTGCCTTTACGCACATTCTGACACACGTACATAAAAACAATAAAAACGATACTCAAACATTCACTTTCATTTTTAGATTAACTTGCACACAAGCGTAGCCCTCCGCCCCCTTACTCCTATATAGAAAACACACAACAGCAATAAAAAATACACACCGAACACTTAAACAAATTAAACGCATTGAAACGAAAGATTTAAATAAATTCTTTTTCTAAGGCAACATAATACTCTAGGGATTCTTACAGCAACAACATTTAAATAAAATGTAAACAATTGCAACAATCCATAACAGATCATTCATAGATTGTGTATGTAACTCATACTCGTTCGTGTTTACATATATGTATAAGTTGCAATGATATGTAAAAATTTGAGTATTAAAGACAAACAAACATGGGAAGATTACACACATACCCTTCAAAATATTGGCAATTATGTACAGAAAATTGATTTGAAATTGCTGTGAGGAAATTTTTCAGCAAATTTCTAAAATTCTTACGAAAACTTTGCAAGTGTAGAGAATTTATTTAAAATGCTGCACGTAAAAGTTTTACAAATTACTTTGATGTATAATATTAAAAAAAAAAACTTGCACACAACAGTATTGTTACAGTATGTCGCCTAAGTATGATGTTGGTTTTTTGATTTTATAGTACTACTAGTGGACCCGGCAATGCTTCGCTAATGCTTTATTGACGAATACTTGTGAAATGTTTGGCTCGCCTACCTTAAGGGCGGAGCTTAAGCGTCGCTCTGTAAACAATTATTTTCTTCAAGTAACTCTTTAACCTGCGAATTTATATCTATAGCGTCAAGTGCTGTATTTATACAAATATTACATTATATAGTCCTAAAAACACTTTTCCCACGTTCCCTTCTGCCCACCTGCCGATCGGTAATAAAATGTTCGTTTTTATTTTCCTACTGATAAAATCAAGTTGTACATCCATACAAAAGTACAGACTTTACACATTCGCATTTTTGTATGGAGGCTGATTTTGTTACTTTGCCATATTGGAGCCAGTATACCAAACAACGACGATATTGCCTTATTTATTCTGCCCTCTACATCTAAATCAGAACCTCCATCAGCATCAATCACACAACCCAGGTAACAAAAGTTAGTAGCATAATTGTAAGCTTCATCACCTACCCTTAATGGCGCTATTGTTTCGGTTCCTATGCTAAGAGTATTTGTTTTGCTGGTATTTATTTTAAGACTCGTGGGTTGCAGCTTTTCCGGAAGATCTAATGTTGTCTGTTTTAGATCACACATACTATGAGAAAACAAGCAAATGTCGTCTGCGTAGTCCAGGTAATTTAGGTATTTGTTGTCGATTTGCCATTGTATTCCTTGTTCTCTATGGAACTAAGACCATCTTCCATAACTACTAGGAATAATAGAGGTGACAATATGCATACCTGACGCTCTCCACTGTGAACATGGAATGGGTCTGAGAGCTTTCATTTATGGAGAACAAAGCATCTGGCCTGGTTATAACTTTCCTTGATCAGAGATATTAGTTTTTCTGGTATATATCTTTTTCGCTAGGCAGTGAGTGTTGAAACCCACTTCTAAATTTCAGCAGGGATACACATCTGTGCCGGCGGCTTAACCGTTCTGAAGTTGTTTTATCGCAGCTATAATTTCGGATAAATTAGGTGGTGAGGTTCCAATTCTGTAGTTTGTTGTATTTATTGAACTTGTAGGTATATGTGGTTCGGCTACAGGATCTATTATGTTATTTAAGACTATGGTAAAATGCTCTTTCCATCTTTGCAGTTGTTGTTGGTTTTTCGGTGAAATGGAAAACAGTGCGAGTGTCGCCAGAATTTGCTGCATTTTCAGCCTCCTCAGCGAGACAATTTATACTCCTTCATTTGTCTCTACGCACTGCACGCTGTACCGTTTTATAGCTTTCATTATATTTAATTTCTAGAAAATTTTTCTCTTCGTAGTTGAATTTTTCTATCAGCTCTTTGCGTTCTGCAATTAAATTCAAAGTAGCCTCAGACATCCAATCTTCTCTTCCTTTGGGGGTTGGTCCGATTGACTTATCTGCACATGACCGTATTGCGTTTTTAAGATGCTACCATTTCGAATCAATGAAAGCAGGGAGTTAATTTTCGGTGGTATTCCTCGCCTGTCGGAGTTGGGAGGTAAAGTTGTTTCGGACGTTCATATTTCTTAATCTACCAACATCGTATTTCCTGGGTCGAAGGTTCTGTCTGTTGTTTTGTATGGCTTTGACGATATCACCTCGTGGAATATCGCCATACGTTGCATTCAGCTGACTGTAGAACGCGTTTTTCACATCGTCTGTGGCAGCTTCGGTTGGGGCATAGCACTGCATCAGAGAGATATTTCTAACCTTAGATCCAAAACGGGCAAGAATAAGTCGATCCAATACAAGTTTCCAATTTATGAGGCTCTTTCGTGTATTAGTTGACAACATTATTCCAACGCCTGATTGGTGATTGCTTCCTGTTTGCCTTTCAGAATATAACATGACCGTCTGTGAGCTTGCAGACGAATACTCACCAGAGCCAGTATATCGAATTTCATTTAAACCGAGGTTGTCAAGGCCGTACCGCAACATTTCACGTTCTACTTGCAAATATCTGGCGTTCAAACCGGTGGCGATGTTATCGCCGTCTCTGAGAGTTCTTACGTTCCAGTATCCAATCATAGTCCTAGTTCGATATGTAAAGGTCGTCAACGAGTGTTTCGGTTTTTTATTTAGAGGCTGATTATTTAACGATTCTTTAGCAATTTAGATTTCGGAAGATGTGGGTTGCTAACCCTAGTCTCCAAGATTGGTAATAGGGCTGCTATCTGCGTGTCTAATCCCACGATGCAACCATGCTTCAGCGGTTTAAGCCTACTTTCCTGAGACGTCTCTTTGACCATTTAGGATACATGGTTGTAATGCCTTCTTACTCTAGATAACTTCAGAAGCTCTCTCGTAGCTTTTTTTGATCTTTTAATGCCCTCCTCTAATCCAGTTCTCTTCGCTTTGTTGAAAAGCCATCTGGTAGCTTTGAACAGGCTTTCCAGCTGCTTATTCCGCCACACTTTGGAATCATATCCAAGGACAAGATGACACCTTTTACACAATAAAACACGTTTCTAGTAACAATACAAGTACTCATGTTTTGCCTTTAAAGTACTTTTATTGTGCCAGGAAGTACTTTCGTTGGGCCAAACAGCGTTTTTGCTTTACTCGCAAGTACTTTTATTAAACTCAAAAATTACTTTTATTGTACCAAACAGTACCTTTTTTTGCTAATATGTGAATTTAGCCCTTTTTATTGTACTAAAAAGTGCTTCTGTGGAACAAAAATGTACTTTTATTGTAGTATGAAGTTCTTCTATTGTAGAAAAAAGTCTTTTTTTTTGCCATTTGAGTTTTTCCACAAAATAGTTTTATAGTACTAACATGTACTGTTATTGTATCGAAAAGTACTTTTTTGTACCAAAATTACCTTAATTGTACTAAATGGTACTTTTTTTATACCGAAACTACTTTTATTGTATAAACAAGTATTTTTATTGTACCAGACAGTATTTTTCTCGCATCAGTTATTACTTATACAGGGTGGAGCGCGGTAATTTTACAATTTCTAATTTATATTTTAAGTATACTGAACAGTAAGGGAATTTTTAATTACATGATTTTAAATAGTGTATCTGGCAAATGTCGACCTTCGCTATCCACACATTGCTGCATACGTTTTCTGAAGTTTTTATTAACTCTAACAAGCATGTCGACTGGTATAGTCGCAGAGTTCTCTGGTGAAGTTCTCTGGGATTTGTTTCACTCCAGTTACCCAATTTACAATTGTTTTCCGTCCAGGAACAGTTCCGCATGGGGAACAGCGAATCGTAAACGAAAAGCACGCTTCACTGCAATGATCGATAGCGCATTAGAAAAATACGCTTCAACACAAAATGACCTCCCCTCACGTATCCAATGCATGATGGCAACTGAAAGGCAGACAAATACAAATCTCCCGTCATCCACTATAAGCCACACACTCTCTTTGACCAACAGTGCCGCCACAGCCTGCAGTGCAAAAGAGCAAATTACCGCGCTCCACCCTGTATAACACTGTAATAGTTTTTGGCAAACATGTTCCAAGACAAGGCCTAAAAGGACGGTTTCAAGTTAATTAAAAGCACTACCACCTTCCTAGAAGTAGTTTTAATTAAGTCAAACTTCCTGAAATGATATACATATACAATTTTTCAATAAATTCCCCTTTTCTGCAACTGCAATGTGCATAAATTAACAACATGTTAACGCATTGCTCGTTTCACATGCTGTTTTCATTAAAATTTCATACCTCAATTTGGAAAATTGCTTTATATCGACATTTCATATAAAACATATATGTACGCGTATAAACAGTGAGCATCTATCTACTTTTTATATTTGCTCAATTCTCTTAACAGCACGAGTTGATGATTTTACATTGCTTTTTTTTTGTATTGTTAAAAATGCGATGGCATTTTTATTTCGTTGCCAATTCCATTATGATAAAAATAAAAACACCAGCACGATTCTGCTAAGAATTTCTTTGATTTGCTCCATTTGTGTTCAGGGAGTGACACCCCCACCACTCCACTCTATGTTTATTACCATCGCTACTTTAATGGATATGTCGTGAAGTGCAAAAGAATTGTTATGAGCATAAAGTAGTAGACACGTGACTATGAGTGTTTTGAACAATAGCAGTAAAATAGCTGAACATACATACGAGGATAACTACATAAGTAATAAGGAGAATTGTAGGCCAAAATGTTATAATATTATTAAGAAGAATTAGCAAGTAGAATAGTGTAGGAGAGTGTAAGTTTGACTGAAGGGCAACAATTTTGAATTTGTAAATATCAAAATGGTTGCAAGAAGGTCAGAAGACTAAATAGTTTTTCTTAATACTACCAGACATAACACAAATATCATTAATTCCAATGACTTTTGCTGGAATCTAGAAAAAAATTAGATATTCATTAGTCATCGTCATGGCCAATTGTTTTTAAGTTCCTTGTCTACCTCAGCCATAATAATAACAACAAATAAAAATCTAAATACACTTCAAAGTCGCAAATATCTTGTCTACATCAGCCATAATAATACTTACAAAGAAAAGTCAAATTGAAAATCTAAATACACTTCAAAGTCATTAAGATAAACAGCAACGATAACGAAGGTATACAGGAGGGGTGGATAACAATTTTGACAGGTCACCTAATCGTACAACTACAAATTGAAATTGAATTGACCTTTAAATATCCTCTCATACTTACAACAAAGGGACTAAATACATGTAGCGTGCACTAAGAAACTAAGAGTAAAAAAAAAATACATTGTCTTTTCCAGGTCATTCCTTGATGTGACATTGCCACTAAATCGATTAGAGTGAAATCAATATTGTTGTTTATTGTTGTAGCTAGAGTAGTTGTAACACGCCCATCAAATGCTGATGGCAAACAGGCAGCCAACTAAGGCTGTATGAAACACTTTCAACTCAATTGAAATAGTAAATTGAATGATGTCGTCGGTTAAATGAATTACAAAAGCCTATTTTGATGTGGCGGACTATGGTTGATAAGAGGCTTCCAATGAATGGATGGATGGAGGCAGGAAGTTGTGTGTGGAGAGAAAGTGTGTGTGCCGCTGCAGGGAAATGATGGTAGGGCACAAACAATGTTTGTGGCCAAGTATTGAAAGAATATGAACTGCAATAGCTTGGGTTGTTGATATGTGCAGGAATATGGAATCCTTGGAGCTAAACGCATTAAAAATATCAGAAATATTAAAAATTTAAATTATCGAATATATTATAAACTAGCTGGCCCGGCAGACTTCGTCCTGCCTCCAAATTTTTGTAAAATATGTTGAGTGTAGTTGAAATCTAAAAACGACTGGTTTATTTTTTTGACCTCTAAAATATTTCAATTTAAAGGGCGAGGTTTTCCCGGACAAATTATGTTATTCATATATCTTAAAGATTATTACATATTATTATAAGAATTGCTAAAACGGATCAGCAGTGTCGTTCATGATGTGATGAAAACTTACTTATTGATAGGCATATATTCTAAAACCACATTTTTAAGTCGATTGACTGACATATAACTTTCTGCGCTGGTGTACTGGATGACTGTACCTTTCTATCCTAAGGAGTACGAATTTCCAAAAATGCATTCATTGGGCTTAGCAACCTCATTAACCGTATGGTCTGGGTGATATCAACAGTTATTCCTATTTTCGTTATTGTCCCCTAAAATTTCGAAATGGGAAAAACCACTTTGTGAAGCTCTCTAATTCTGTAGTAAGTGCGCCATTATAAAAGTTAGTCATTCTTCTTTAAGCCTTTTTGCGGTCTGGGTGACCATCTATAGCCAATCCCCAACTTTCACTGAAATTTTGGGACAAATGGGGTCAACCGTTTTCACAATTAGTGGTGACATCAAAATGTACATCTTTTTTATATATATAGACTTCTGAACAACTGTGATGTTAAAAAAGTGACTAAATGACATTCTAAAAATTAAGTGTATCATAAGCTAAACACCGGCAACTGGTTCCAAACATACAAAAAAATTTTCTTATGCCAAAAAAATCATATATTTTAAGTTTAAGTAAAATCGGACAATCGATATAAATTTTCGAAATAATTCAACCCCAGCCCAATCAACTGTAAGTCCATATATAAAAAAAAGATTCTCAAAATAAAACAAATATACATTCAAAATTTCAGTCAAATTGTTCATTATAATTCCACCCTAGCGACACCTACCGGGTCAATTTATACAAACAATTTTTTCTCAAGGTTCCACAAACATAAATACTAAATTTCAGTTAAATTGGTACATGCATTCAATTTTTCGATATAAATCCACCTTAGCGCCATCTACCGGGTCCATTTGTATATACAATTTTTGCTGAAGATCAAACAAACATAGATTCTGAATTTCAGTTAAATTGGGCCATTCGTTAAAATTTTGATTGTAAACCGACCCCAGCGCCACCTACAGGGTCCATTTGTACATAAAATGTTTTCTCATGATCAAACGAATATCCATTCTAAATTTCAGTTGAATTGGTACATGCATTCAAATTTTCGATATAAATCCATCCTAGCGCCACCTTGGTTTGATTTTTTTCAACACAAACAATCTACGGAAAATTTCGAATAGAATAAAAAAAAAATCAGCCAAATCGCTCCAGCCGTTCTCAAGTGATGGTATGACATACGTGGACCATTTCATTTTTATATATATAGATATTTAAAATATTGAAAATATTCAAAATATTAAAAATATTAAAAATATTAAAAATATTAAAAATATTAAAAATATTAAAAATATTTAAAATATTTAAAATATTTAAAATATTAAAAATATTAAAAACATTAAAAATATTACTAGTATTAAAAATATTATAAATATTTTAAAATATCAAAAGTATTAAAAATATGAAAAATATTACAAATTTTAAAAATATTAAATTATTAAAAATACTAAAAATATTAAAAATATAAAAAATATTAAAAATATTATTATTATTATTAGCCTTTAAAACAACTTGACACATATATATTTATATCTTAGTGCCTAAGTCAGAGGCCGAAATGATCAAAGATTTCCATTCGCTTCGATCTTGTGCGCACCGTCAGTCCTACCAAGCAGCGTCAGTGATTCCTCCACCTGGTCCTTCCAACGTAGTCGCGGTCTCCCTCTTTTGCGCCGTCCTTCGAGGTCTTGATAGAATACCTTTCGCGCTGGAGTTTCCTCATTCATTCTCACGACATGGCCTAGCCAGCGTAATCGTTGCACTTTGATCCGCTTGACGACATCAATATCGTGGTATAACTCGTACAGCTCATGGTTCATCCGAATCCTAAACTCGCCGTTTACGCAAATGGTTCCATATATTTTGCGGAGTATTTTTCTCTCAAACACCGCCAGATGAGCTGCATCTGCCTGTGTAAGCACCCAAGATTCGGAGGCGTACAACAGGACCGGTAAAATTAGTACCTGGTACAGCTGGACTTTGGTAGAGATAGGGTGGTGTTTATAAAGTGCTCGCGTAGTCCAAAGAAACACCTGTTAGCAAGCACTATTCTCCGTTTTATTTCGAGGCTGACACTGTTGTTCTTGTTCATGGCGGATCCAAGGTAGATAAATTCATCCACTACCTCAAAGCAATAGTTTTCAACGTTCACGCTGCGTCCCCAACGGGTGGACACTTTGTTCGATGATACCATTAACTTCGTCTTGTCCTCATTCACTGCCAAACCCATTTTCGCTGACTCCCTTTCGACTGATGTAAAAACAGCTGTTACCTCTCGCATCGTTCGACCGATAATGTCGATATCATCGGCATATGCGAACAGCATGTGGCTCTTATTAAATATGGTGCCAGACATGTTAACCGCTGCTTTCCTTAACACCTTCTCCATCACTATGTTGAACAGCATACATGACAACCCGTCACCCTGTCTAAGACCTCTCGTCGTATCGAATGGTGCAGATAGATCCTTGCCAATCCGAACAGAGGATTTGGTATTCGTAAGGGTACACCGGCAGAGACGAATTATCTTCGCAGGAATACCGAACTCAGACATGGCTTCGTATAGTCGATGCCTGATGGGACTATCGAAGGCAGCTTTGTAATCGACAAAGAGGTGGTAAGTGTCGATTTGCTTCTCATGGGTTTTCTCAAGAATCTGCCGTAGTGTAAATATCTGATCCGTCGTGGATTTGCCTGGTCTAAAGCCGCACTGATAAGGTCCAATCAGGTTTTCCACAATTGGCTTTAGACGTTCACACAGTATGCTAGACAGGACCTTATACGCAATCGGTAAGAGGCTAATTCCACGATAGTTTTTGCACTCACTACGGTCACCTTTTTTGTAGATTGGACATAGTACACTGAGATTCCAATCCTCTGGCATGCTCTCCTGAAGCCAAATGTTATCTATGAGCTGTTGCATGCTTAAAACAAGCTCATCTCCACCCGCCTTAAACAACTCAGCTGGAATACCATCAGCCCCAGCGGCCTTGTTGTTCTTAAGGCGGGATATGGCAGTTGTTAGGAGGAGGTGGACACTCGATGTTATCCTCTCGGATTGGTGCACAGTCGTCTTCCGTCAAGTTTCCACACATCAATAGGCTGCAGAAGTGCTCTTTATATATTCTCAGTACGCTCTCGGAGTCAGTAACGAGATGACCATCCTTGTCTTTACAGGAGGGAAGGCATGTTCCATGTACCTTTCCTTTTATCTTCTGATAGAATTTTTGGGCTTCACCTCTGTTCCTGTAATCTTCAATACACACATTATTCCACTCCTTAAGCTCTCGTTTTTTTCGCCTGAAGAGTCGAGTCGCCTCCCGCCTCTTCTCCCTATACTTTTCATGAACAGCTCGCGTTGCCATTGGCTGCAGTTTGGCCCTGTATGCAGCATTTTGTTCCCGGGTGGCATCGCGGCATTGGTCATCGTACCAGGCATTATCGTTAAAGGGCTTCACATACCCTAGTACGGACCGCGCAGTCCTTTCCATCGAGTGGGCAATATGTTGCCATTGCGCGCTATTATTTTCGGGAGTTGGAGCATCAAGAAGTAGTTGAGTGAGTTGGTCAGAATAGGCGTTGGCTATCTCCGCGGTCTGCAGTTTAGCGATGTAGAGCTTTCTCTGTGCCTGGTTGCGCAGGGTTTTCGCTCTGCTTAGCCTAGTACGCACCTTCACTGCAGTGAGGTGGTGATCCGAGTTGATGTTCGCACCTCTAATCACTCGTGCGTCTAAGACACTTGACGCGTGCCTTCCATCGATTACCACGTGATCAATATGGTTTCTCGTTACTTGATCGGGAGATATCCACGTTGCTTTGTGAATGTTTTTGTGGTCAAATCGTGTGCTGCTAATTACCATGTTCCTTGCTGCAGAGAAATCAATCAGTCTGATTCCGTTTGGCGATGTGTCAGTATGCAGACTAAATTTTCCGACTGTTGGGCTAAAGACATTCTCCCGGCCTATTTTGGCATTAAAATCTCCCAGCACGATTTTAACATCATGGCCCGGGCTACGGTCATATGTTTCTTCAAGTTGGGCGTAGAATTCGTCTTTGACCTCGTCACTTTTCTCCTCCGTCGGAGCATGAGCACATATCAGGGTGATGTAGAAAAATTTTGCCTTTAGTCTTATGGTGGCGATTCGTTCACTGACAGGAGTAAACCTTGAGACCAGGTGTCGTAGTCTCTTGCCGACCACAAATCCACAACCAAACTCATGCTTTTCCGCGTGGCAGCTGTAGTACACGTCACACATCCTCATCCGCGAGCTCATCCTGCCTCCAAATTATTTTAAAAGATATTGAGTGCAGTTGAAATCTAATAACGAGTGGTATATTACTTAGCCTCTAAAATATTTAAATTTAAAGGGCGAGGTATTCCCGGACATATTCTGTACTTCATATAAATCTATATAAATCTAGGAGATTATATTTGTAAGAATTGCTAAAATGGTTCAGCAGTGTCGTCCAGGATATGATAAAAACTTACTTATTGATAGGCATATATTCTAAAACCACATTTATAAGCCGATTGACTGACATATAACTTCTGCGTTGGTACTGGGTGATTGATAATTTAGGTGTTTGGTCTGAGCCATGTACATAGTACTTTGTCCCTTTTTATTCCAAGGAGTACCAATTTCCAAAAATCCCTTCATTTGGTTCAACAACCCTATTGTCCGTTTGGTCTAGGTGAGAGCAACAGTTGTTCCCATTTTCGTGTTTGTCCCCTAAAAGTTCGAAATGCGAAAATAACTTTGTGAAACTATCTAATTCTATAGGAATTGCACCAAAATAAATGTTCGCCATTCTACCTTAAGCCATTTTACGGTCAGGGTGACCATCTACAGCCCATCCCTAACTTTCACTGAAGTTTTGGGACAAATGGGGTACCCCGTTTTCACAGTTAGTGGTGACATCAAAATTTACATCTTTTTTATATATATAGAATAACTATGATGTTAAAAAAAAGTGACTAAATGACATTCCAAAAATAAAGTGTATCATAAGCTAAAAGCGGCAACTGGTTTCAAACATACATTCAAAATTTTCTCATGCCAAAAAATCATATATTTTAAATTTGAGTAAAATCGGACAGTCGATATAAATCTTCGAAATAATTCAACCCCAGCCAAATCAACTGAGGGTCCATATATACAATAAAAAATTCTCATAATAAAACAAATATACATTCTAAATTTCAGTCAAATTGTTTAATTCGTTAAAATTATCATTAAATTTCCACCCTAGCAACACCTACAGGGTCAATTTATACAAAAAAAAAAAAAAATGTCCTCAAGGTTCCACAAACACAAATACTAAATTTCAGTTAAATTGGTACATGCATTAAAATTTTCGATATAAATACACCCCAGCGCCATCTACCGGGTCCATTTGTACATACAATTGTTTCTCATGATTAAACAAACATACATTCTGAATTTCAGTTAAATTGGTCCATTCGTTCAAATGTTGATTATAAATCCACCCCAGCGCCACCTACCGGGTTCATTTGTACATAAAATGTTTTCTCATGATCAAACGAATATCCGTTCCAAATTTCAGTCGAATTGGCACATGCATTCAAATTTTCGATATAAATCTACCCTAGCACCACCTGGATTTGACAATCTACGGAAAATTTCGAATCGAATAAAAAAAAAATCAGCCAAATCGCTCCAGCCGTTCTCAAGTGATGGTATGACATACGTGGACCATTTCATATTTATATATATAGATATTAAAAATATTAAAAACATTAAAAATATTAAAAATATTAATAGTATTAAAAATATTATAAATATTTTAAAATCTAAAAAATATTAAATGTATTAAAAATATAAAAAATATTAAAAATGTTTAAAATATTAAAGATATTTAAAATATTAAAAATATTGAAAGTATTAAAAATATTAAATTTATTAAATATATTAAAAATATTAAAAATATTAAAAACATTAGATATGCTAAAAATATATTTAAAATATTAAAAATGTTAAAAATATAAAAAATATTATAAATATTAAAAATATTAATAATATTAAAAAAATTAATAATATTAAAAATATAAAAAATATAAAAAATATTAAAACTATTAATAATGTTAAAAATATTAATAACATTAATAACATTAAAAATTTTAATAATATTAAAAATATTAAAAACGTTAAAAATATTAAATATGTTAAAAATATATTTAGAATATTCAAAGTCTTAAAAATATTATAAACATTCAAAATATTAAAAATATTATGCATATTAAAAATATTATACATATTAAAAATATTAACAACTAGTGGACCCGGCAATGCTTCGCTATTGCGTACTTGATGTATACTTATAATATGTTTGGCCTGCTTACTTAGAGGGCTAAGTTTAAGCGTCGATCTTGTACGCTCTGTAAACAATTTGCTACCCCAAGTTACTCCTTAAGCTGATCAAACTAACAACACATCACTAACCGAAAATAAAAAATCCGTCAGAACATTCATATCTATAGCGCCAGGTACTACCTGTATACAAATACAATCTTAGATCGGAAATAAAATATCCGCCTTCATATTCCGGCTGACCGAAAATAAATATTATGTCGGTATATTCATGTCTGCACTGCCGAGAACTATAAAGCCTCATTTACACTACTGACATCAATGTCAATGTTTTCTCTCTAAATGTGTCAGCATCATGTAAATAAAATTGTTTTGTCAAAGTTTACCGACATATCGCCAAAATTTTGGATAAAACCAACTGACGCCGTGTAAATAGTCCTTAAACTTTCAACAACATTGCTTATTGATAAAAATAAGAGTTCTTTTTGTAACTTTTGTACAATAAAAGTACTTTTTGGTACAATAAATTGTACTTTTTTGTACAATAAATTTACTTTTTAGTAAAAAAAATTGAATTTGTTAGTACAATAAATTGTACTTTTTTCGTATCGTTATTACCTGTGTATCAAATATCACCGGTCTAGGGATAAAATTAAGTTTCCCACAACTGATTTAGAATAACAATTTCGTCTACAAATTTAAACATGTACTTGCGACTACTATCAGTGTTCCAAATTGTATCTCTCTGGAGCAAAAATACAGTTTGGTCACGCCCCCTCACGCCCCCACAGATGTTTTTTACATATTCATATTCGTGTTATCAAGTACTATCTGTGTATCAAATTTTATATCTCTAGGGCTAAAATACAGTTCCGCCCACGGATCCAAAATTTAAATTTCGCGTGCATATCCATAAACGTGTTGTTGAGTACTATTTGTGTACCAAATTTTATCTCTCTGGGGGTAAAATACAGTTTGGTCACGCCCACTCCCCCCACTGATTCAAAATTTAAATTTCGTCTGCATATTCATATTCGTGTAGCCGAGTGCTATCTGTGTACCAAATTGTATTTCTCTAGGGGTTAAATATAGTTTCGCCACACCCCTCCGTCCAATGGTCCAAAAATAAAATTTCGTCCGCAAACTCATATTTGTGTTGCCGAGTACTATCTGTATATCAAATTTTGTCTCCCTAGCTCAAACCATATGGTTTTTCATAATTAAGATTTCGTATGCATATTCAAATTCGCGTTGTCGAGTACTATCTGGGTATCAAATTTTATCTCCCTAGCTCTAAAAGTATATTTTGCCACGCCCACTTCGCCCACTGATCCAAAATTTAAATTTTGTCTGCATATTCATATTCGTCTAGTCTGTGTACCAAATTTTATCTTCCTAGCTCTAAAAATATGTTTTGCCACTCCCACTCCGCCCACTGATCCAAGATTTTAATTTCGTCTGCATATTCATGTAGAAAAAAATGTGCTTTTATTTTTTCTTATTTGTAGGAATTCAATTTATTTCATTTTATTTGCCAAATGATTAGAGTAATAATAATAGAATTTAAATTAACAAATATTCAACTTAGGTTACTTTTAGTGTTTTTTCTTTTTTAATTTTTAAAACTTGGCTGCTCTTATCGATTGTCTTTTCTTATTCCTTTGCCGCTTAACGAATGAATTTTTACCAATCATGTAGGACGAATTGAAGAGATGATTTTCATATTTGTTGTTCTCTAACAAAACTTAGTTGTATTAAAAAGTATGATACAAGTTACTTTATAAGTTGTAATATAAAGGGAACACTTCTACATTCGGCCATCCTGAATGTCGGACGTCTCGGACGACTCGCTGTCACTCTCATTTTCGTACATTCTCCAATTTTTCATATAATCAGCTGCGGTTGATGTGACTTTTGGACCTTCTTGACAACCAACTTTCCGTACTTCGTATCGATCATTCCTTCTGATTTTTGTAACCTCATATGGTCCCAGATACTTTGGCAACAGCTTGAGACCAACACCGAATTGAGTTCGCTGAATAGCTACCAGATCTCCAACCCGATAGGTATTCGCCACCTTACGTTTTTTGTCAAATTGTTTTCTGTTTTCCTCCTGCACTTTCAGGATTTGTAGCTTGGCTCTGTCGCGCATTTCTTGCCGTTCCTGCTCAAAATTGTTGATTATAGCCTCTTCGAATTGTTTCTTCAGCTCCACGTCTTCGGTGCTAAGCATTTTTGTGCCGAACATCAGCTCAAAGGGAGTTCTGTTTGTGCTTCTGGAAATAGTTGAGTTTATTATTTTCTGTAAACGACTTACATGTTGGAACCATTTTAACGGATCTTCTAGATACAATTTCGCTAGCATTTCTATAATAATTTTGTTCATCCGCTCGACTTGTCCATTTCCTCTTGGCACACCTGTCGTAGTTGTATGGTAACTAATATTTTTAGTGCTGCAATATTCTTTAAAATCATTGGATGTGAATGCAGTCCCCTTATCCGTTATTACTCGGTGTGGATTTCCAAATGTATCGCTTAACTTCTCCAGCTTACCAAGTACCTCTGCAGTAGTTGTAGACTTCACTGGGTATATCCAAGTAAACTTTGTGAACGCGTCTACAATTACAAGTAAATGCTTGTATGATTTTGCCGTTGATGGTAACGGTCCAACGTGATCCAAGTGGAAAGTGTGTAAAGGAACGTCAACCTTTTCAATAGGATTTAAAAATCCTTCTTGCTTACCGGCTTTTCGTTTAACTAATATGCAGGTTATACAATTCGCGATAATTTTCTCAATATGTTTTCGTGCTCCTGGTAAAAAATATTCCTGCTTGACCATTGCTTCGACTTTACTTGAGCTTAGGTGCCCTCTCTCGTGTAGTTTGGTGATAAGTTCACTTCGCATGGACTTCGGTACAACTAGAAGGTAAATCCCTTCGACAAACTTACACAGCACCCCATTTCGTAGCTGAAAATCTTCATGTTCTCCCTTTTCAAGCAACTTTCTGATAGCTTGACATGTCTCGTCTGCAGCCTGAGCTTTTTTAATTGCGTGTAGAATCGCATCTTCTACCATCATTACAACTGGATTTCGACTTAAGGCGTCTACATGACGCATGCTGACACCGGATCTATGATTCACTTTACAATCAAATTCTTCAATTTGCATCGCCCAATGAGCTACTCTACTATTTAGTGCTTTCTTAGCCATTGTTAACTGAAATGCCTTGCAATCCGTAAAAATCTCAAACTTTATGCCGAGAAGATATATTCGGAGTCTTTTCAACGCCTTTATAATGGCTAAAACCTCCAAGTCATAACTTGAATAGTTTTGTTCAGCGGACTTTGTTTTGTAGCTCAAATAGAACACAGGGTGATATTCATCATGCTTTTGCAGCAATACCGCACCATAACCCTTTTTACTAGCGTCTGTGTGAAGTTGAGTTGGCAGATCGGGGTTGAACAATTTCAAGACTGGTTCATTACAAAGTTTCTCTTTTAATAATAGAAACGATTCATTTTCAGATTCACCCCATCTAAACGCCACGTCTCGTTTAGTAAGATCAGTAAGAGGCTTTGCTAGTTGTGCATAATCTTGCACGAATTTACGGAAAAAGCCCGTTAAGCCTAAAAAGCTCATTACGTCATGTGTGTCTTTTGGCGTCGGAAACTTCTTTACTGCCTTAGTTTTTACATCTGAGGGACGTATCGATCCATCTTCGACTACATGGCCCAAAAATTCTACAGACTTTTCTAAAAAGGCACATTTTTCCCACTTGATCATTAACCCATTTTCTTCGCAAACATATAAAACTCGCTTTAACTTCGCAACACCATCTGTTTCATCATTTGCTGGAATTATGAGGTCGTCCATATACACCAGTACAAGGCCACTTCTTATCAGCTCCCTAAAAATTGTGTTTATGTAGCGTTGAAAAGATGCAGGTGAGTTACAAAGCCCGAAAGGTGCTTTTGTGAATTCATACTGGCCGTCTGGAGTCACAAAGGATGTATATTTTCTACTAGATTCGTCTATGTCAACGTGAAAGAAACCATTCCGTAAGTCCAAAGTTGTAAAGATGCGAGATTTATAAAGGCCTTCTAGTATTTCTTCAATATTCGGGAGGGGGTATCTATCACGTATAATCTTTGAATTTATCTTTCGATAATCTACACATAACCTATGCGTGCCATCTTTTTTCATTGCCAAAACAACAGGACTAGAATATTCAGACGAACTATGCCGGATAATACCACTTTCTAGCCACTCTTGAACCTGTTGGTTTACAATTTGCCTTTCTCTAGGTGCAAGCCTTCTCGGTTTTTGGTAAATTGGCTTTTCATCCACAAGATGAACGTACATTTTAACGCATGATGACTCTACACTTTTTGGGTTATACGACGATATCAATCCACGGATTTCTTCTTTGGTGTTAAGAGCGCTTACACTTTTCAATTCGAATACTTCTTGTTCATACTTAAGTAGATTCACCTGGGCTAGCATGAGCTTGTCATCATCTTTCTTTTCTTTATATGTCGTTAGCTTACCCCGCTCTATAAGGATTGAAGCATATTGTAAAATATTCTTACCAAGTATAATATCCTCGCTAATCCAGCTGCTAGGGACAATATCGAAGTCAAGTTGGTATGACTCGGCTTCTATTTCAATGCTCAAATTGATAAAACCCAGTGTAGCCTTGCTGCTGTCACCAAACGCGATCACTCCCGTCCCAGCTCCATCGAAATTCCGGATTTGAAAATCATCCATTAACCACTGCCTCATGATGCTTATATCGCTTCCCGTATCCAACATTGCCCTAAACGTTTTTCCTCGAATTTTGACATCAACAGTTATGTCTGGAAATTTTATTCTGTTTACACGAGCTTTTGTGTCATTTTCTTGCTTTGTAGGGCAATTTGGCGCGATGTGACCAAATTCACTGCATTTAAAGCATCGTGCACCCTTTTCTTTATTGGGACAGTCTCGAGTCCAATGTGATTTAGCACCGCAATTATTACACCTTTTATTGTACCCGCTGCCCGTAACAACGCCACCGCCACTGCCACTACCACCACCAACTCTACCGACCGCAACGCTTTTTCCACCTTTGCCAGAACTTTCGTTGTTTCGTCTATCTTTATTCTTTTCAGAAAAACTCTTTTCTTTGCACTGATCGGCTTTGAACTTTTCATAAGCGATAAAATTTGTTTTAAGTTCCGATAAAGTACACGACTGATACAGAATTGTTTTGTTTGTTGTTTCATCAGGTATACCGCCGATAATGTAAGTGATCAGATGGTTTGTTTCAATGCTTCCTCTTGCTGCTATTCCTTTCATTTTGTACATGTATTCCAGTAATGTTTCTGTCTCTCTTTTTTTCGTGCTTTCCAAAACTTTGTGTAAGTTTTCGCTCTCACGAGTGCCAAATTCGCTTAGCAAAATAGATTTTAAGCCTTGCCAGCTGCAAATGTTAACCTCAGCTTCAACTGCCAATTTCGCCGCACCCACCAACAACTGTCTTGTGTACAAATACTTTTGCACATCGTTCCATCCACATACAGAGGCAATATTCTCCATATCTTTAAGCCACTCTCTTACGTTTTTCCCGCTTTCTCCATCAAATTTTTCTAACGACTCTTGAACGTCTTTAAGGGGAATATTATTTTGCACCATACCTTGTTCGTTGGCTTGCTTTGCGTCACCTTGATCTTGACCTTGCGGCATTGCTTCGCTCTCAAGTCCCTCGCTGTCTGTCTGCGAAGCTTCACTAAAACCAAAAAAATCGCTACCGTCGCTGCTGTTTGCCTTGCTTATGTTAATATTGTCGCTTTGACTTAACCCTCTCTGCCTCTCGCTGCTGTCCAACGGTCTTTCTTCACTTTTCTTTTCGTTGTCCCGCTGCAATCGCTTGACCAGATCTTGCTTCTTTGCTCGCCAATGTGGTAATCCACGCTGCTTTAATTTCTCCTGCAGTGCTTTTGCAGTTAAAGAGTAGAGATCGTCTTGACTCATAAAAACCACCAAAAGCCTTGACCATTTGATTATTCAATTCTCTTATTTGTCTCTTTTTCTTTTGGCATCCCACTTCTGACACCATGTAGAAAAAAATGTGCTTTTATTTTTTCTTATTTGTAGGAATTCAATTTATTTCATTTTATTTGCCAAATGATTAGAGTAATAATAATAGAATTTAAATTAACAAATATTCAACTTAGGTTACTTTTAGTGTTTTTTCTTTTTTAATTTTTAAAACTTGGCTGCTCTTATCGATTGTCTTTTCTTATTCCTTTGCCGCTTAACGAATGAATTTTTACCAATCATGTAGGACGAATTGAAGAGATGATTTTCATATTTGTTGTTCTCTAACAAAACTTAGTTGTATTAAAAAGTATGATACAAGTTACTTTATAAGTTGTAATATAAAGGGAACACTTCTACATTCATATTCGCCTAGCCGAGTAATATCTGTGTACCAAATTTTATCTTCCTAGCTCTATAAATATGTTTTGCCACGCCCACTCCGCCCACTGGTCCAAAATTAAAATTTTGTCCGCATATTCATATTCTTGTTGCCGAGTACTATCTGTGTACCAAATTTTATCTTCCTAGCTCTAAAAATATGTTTTGCCACGCCCAATCCGCCCACTGGTCCAAAATTAAAATTTTGTCCGCATATTCATATTCGTGTTGCCGAGTACTATCTGTGTATCAAATTTTATCCCCTAGCTCTAAAAAAGTTTTGCCACGACCACACCGCCCATATGGTCAAAAAGTCAAAAAAATTATAGCCTACGGCAATTTCCATATACTACACTATCTGTCTTCCAAATTTCATTGAAATCGGTTCAGCCGTTTAGGCGTGATTGAGCAACAAACATACAAACAAAAAAAAAAAGACAGACATTCACATTTATAATATTAAGGCTCCACGAAAAGCCCCCCAATGAAATAACGCCCAAACGAGAAATGAAATATTCCCCAAATTTTTTTCATACATTTTTGGGTGTTATTTCATATGAAGGAGTTATCCCAATTTTTTTGGGCCGTTTTTCATTTTTCTTTGGGAATTATTTCATTTCTCATTTGGGGTTTTCAAATTATGAAATAATCTCCAATGAAATAACACCCAACCAATTTTTTAAATTCGGGGCTTGTTTCATATCGTCTATAATTTGGGTGTTATTTCATTTTTTATTCGGGGGTTATTTCATTTTTAAATCTGTTGATTTTGAGGGGTTATAATTATATAATTATATAAAAACTGGCCTTTTACAAGAAAACTTTCAGCCTGTGAATATGTTAAAATATCTTTTGAATGTTTACAGATATTTGTGTTCATATTGACGGATAGAAAATCAAAAAAAAAATGCACCGAGCCTTTTTTCATTTTGAGAATGATACCTAAGAATGGAAATTTTTTTAAATTTGTAAGAGTTAAAAGGAAGAATTCAATAAAAGCAGAGAGTTCGAATTGCTTGTGAACAATGGAGGAGGTTGTGTAAAGGCCAAACGTAAAAGGCAAATTGTCTTCCGAAGTGCAAAAATAGAGCAGGGCTACAATGATCTACGAGCCACACGATTTATTTCAATAATTTTGTGAATTTGCTGTTGGTCCATATCAGTGTTGGGCGTTATTCAATAAATTTTTATTCAAATAACAAATAACAAATGAATTTTCAATCGTTATTTGTTATTTGGAATATGTTGATTTCAAATTTCAACTGTTATCTTTTTATTTGAGCCACAAATAATTATTCGACATTTGTTAGTTGTTATTTGTCATAAAAATAGCATACAAATAAAATATTTATTGATGTGAAAGGAAAAACGAATATTTCAACAAGTGAGTCAGAGAAAAAAATCAAAAAAAATAAAATTTCTCATACATACGTACGTACGTACATTATTTGAAATTTCCGAATAACAAATAAAAAGATGACAAATAAATTGAAGTTATTTATTTCTCCGAATAAACAAATACAAATTTGTAGTTGTTATTCCAAATAAAAACTAAATCAAATTTATTTGTATCTTTTTATTTGTTATTTAGAATAAATTTTGCCCAACACTGGTCCATATTGACTTCATGAAATCCTTGGTGAAACTGACTTTTTATGAATTTTGGGCATAATTTCATTTTTGTTGCTGATGGGGTTTATTTCATTGGGGGTTATTTCATTTTCATCATTGGGTGTTATATCATATGAAACAACTCCCAAATATTGGGGGTTGTTTCGTTTTCGCTTTGGGCTTTATTTCATTTATTTTTCGATGTTATTTCATTCACTGTTTTTGGGTGTTATTACCAATTTTTTGGGGTTTATTTCATTGGGGATTATTTCCTGGGCGTTATTTCATTGGGGGGCTTTTCGTGGAGCCAATATTAATAGGATATTAAAAATATTAATAATATTAAAAACATTAATAATATTAAAAATATTAAAAATAGTAATGTAAGGAAATTATAACTCATACAAAACCTTTTCACAGTTGAACACCCACTACGTATGAGCAACATACAAAAATTTTGTTTCACTGTTTCCGCATAACTCATACGTCACTTAACACAATGTCAGTTGTTCTTCTTCCCACCACAAATCGTTGAAATGCAAAAACCTAACACATAAATCTCTTTTCTCTTCTCTTCCACTTCCAGCTTAACCACAGAAAACCAGCCTTACATTATGTCACACCTCTCCTCCAGTACCAACACCCACATCTTCCGTTCGCTGTCCTCCGAGAGTCAAAAAAAGGATTGGTCCAAACGTTTGTCGTTGCGTGGTATTCGTCATGGAAATTCCAGCAGCAGCACTACATCAGCCAGAGAGGTATGTATGTATATAACAGGCCGCAATAAATATCTGTTGGATTGAGCTGACACCTGCATTCTTGGTCATTGTATCCCCCCATTTTCAGGAGGCGAGAAGACACAAATTCTTTAATCGTTCGTCTTCATTAAAACAATCAAATAATTCCACAATGCAACCATCGCTGGACTTGAGTGGTCCCGGGCAGCAGTCTACGACGCCAGGGACACAATCACATACCAGCACCATGTCCGCGCAACAACAGCAGCCATCAACGCCAAAGAAATCCAATTGGGAAGTAATTGAACATTTCAATACCAATGCCAAAGGTGGCAAAGCCGTTGTCAGCAGCAGTTTAATTGCGGTAAGAAATATTAAGAGAAGAATTTCACTGAAGTATATTGCATGCAAATATTTGAGCGTTGCACGTTGTGGAAATGTAATCATGGAATGTGTAAAGTGAAGATTTTTGTGGGTAGTTGGACATGGAATTTATGACTTTATGATTTATGAAAGTATACGAAAATACTGGACAACATTTCAATACAATGGTTGTTGAAAACACTTGTGTGGTATATTCGAATTGAAACTTTTGCCAGCCAAGTGAAATGTCAGAATAACAATTGCACTGTAAACTGTTTCCAAAAGAATACCTATGTGAATAGTTCTGTGTGGTAAGGAGGAACATAGAAGAAATGGTTATTTTCTCTTCACGGCAAAAAAGTCGTTTCGTAGAACAGAATGCATATTGATTGTTATTTGACAATTTGGCAATTTTGAGACTTAAGAAATTTTTGCAAAAGTAATAAGACAAATTGATGAAATTTTCGCAGAACATAAATATCTATCAGCATGGTTAACTTTTAGCATAATACAGCTCAACTACTTCTACTTTTTTTTATCGGAAACGTACAAATAATAAAATAGGTACAGGATTGCTCAATAGTTGCTTACTTTACATAATACAAGAAAAAAATTATCAAAATACTATTCCCTAGCAAAGGTTTAAATTTCCGACATTAGGGTGACAATGGGGTACTTGAAGACAATGACTGTTGAAGCAAAAAAAAAACATTTTCAGATTGCTGAGCCATGCTCATCTGGCTGGCAGTCTTTTTGATTTGCAGTAATATCTTCTTTATTTAACAATGGATTTTCTTCACTTATGAATTATTTTCTGCAGTGAAATTCTAGCTTTACAAATTGAAATGATTTTCATCTATTCGTACAACATGTGTCGGTCAGCACATTCGGTCAATATGAACGCGCTTGAATACAAAGATGTCATTACACAGCTCTTACAGCTCATGGTTTATACAACAGCTAAACTCGCCGTTAACTCCCAGAATAGTTTGATCCGCATGTAGCATTACCTAGCATTCTGCGCTGTAGAGCAAAGCAGGTGGTATGACTGTCTGGTAGAGTTGAACCTTTGAAAACTCTTATCTGGATTTTCAGGCTGTAACTGTTATTTGTGTTTACGCAGGAGCCAATGTAGACAAAATCATATACCGTATATCATATTTATAGTTGTCAACGATCAGGCTGCGTGAAGACTTTTGGTTCGTTGAAACAAATAACTTGGTTTTGTCCTTTTTCATCAGCAGACCCACTTCTGCGGACTGTTTCTCAATGCTTGGAAAAGCCGCAGTAACATCCCGCAGTCCTCGGCCAATTATCGTATAACCCACGCTCAGGCAAGCCCTTGTACGGTAAAAATGAATGCAAATATGGATTGAACACTTTCGTTCCCGAAGGCAGCATCAGTAACGAAAGAACGCCAAACACCGACGACGGAGTAGATTGTCCACCACCGAGCCAAAACGAGATCAGCACGGTAATTTCACGGTTTGAAATTAACAAAGCTTCGGGAGCTAATGGACTGCCGGCTAAGCTTTTAAAAGCCTGCAACGAACATGCACCAGCTCATAAACACGTTTTGGCTGTAGGAATGCCTAAATGTTCTATGTCCTATGCTACAGAAAGGCGATCTTAGTGTGTGTACCACCTATAGCGGGATCAGCCTTTTACACATCGCTTACAAGGTCCTGTCTAAAGTGTTATGAGAAAAAAATAAAGCCCATCCAAGCAAACTTGATAGAACCTTATCAGTGTGGTTTTCGATCTGATAAATCCACTACCGACCAGATATTCACACTACGATAAATCCTGGAGAAGACCCAAGAAAGGCAGATCGAGACCTACCATTTATTTTTCTATTACAAGCTGCATTCGACTGTACGATATGAAATAAATTATAAAATGCTATGGCTGAGTTTGGTATCCCTTTGAATCTGATACGACTTTGCGGGATGACACTGACTGATACAAAGTCTTCAGTGAAAATAGGCTGAAATTTCACTGAGACTTTTTTACGAAGCGAGGCTCTGACAAGGGAATAGTCTGTCATGTGATCTCTTTAAAATTGTAATGGAGGATATCAGGCAGAAGGCTACAGCAAACAGGACTGGTACCATCTTTAACAAAAGTCACTTTCTGCTGGCGTCTGTCGATGATATAGATAACATTGGCCTTGGAATGCCGGATGTTACTGCGGTCTTCTCGAGCATTGTGAAGCAGTAGCCAGAAGTGGGTCTGGTGATAAATGAGGGCAAAACCAAGTTTTTTGTTTCAACAAACAAAGAGTCTACTCGTTTGGGAAACTGCGAGAACGTTGACAACTATAACTTCAAAGTGATAGATGATTTTGCTACTTTGGTTCCGCCGTGAACAAAAATAATAATGACAAGGGCCTCTCTCGAAAAACAGCCACTGATCCTACCTGTCTTTCTCTACAGCGCAAAGTTCGGGGTAATGACACAACGTGACCTATTCTGGGAGTCTTCGAGAGAAAAATACTTTGCAAAATATTTGGATCCATCATCGTTAACGGCGAGTACCGTCATCGAATGGACCATATGCTGTATGAGCTGTACAACGACATCGACGTAGTCAAGCGCGTTGAAATAGACCTTATGCGCTGACTTGGACACGTTGTACGAAAGGATAAAAATGCTCCAATTTGAAAAGTCTTTGGCAATAAACTCAATGGAGGTGAAAGACCTGTTATCAAAACTTGTTGTGACAAACCATTTACGGAGAGCTAAAAACGAAGCGCTTGGAAATTTTTTCTACATGCGGCTACTGATAGATGATTTTCTGTTACTACTTACTTAATTTCCCTTTACACCCCCATGACTGAGGTATGGGATAGCTTCTCGCGTTGTTGTAAATTAACACGCTTTCTAGTTTTAGATTCACAACTAACGGCACCTACTTGTTTATCGACGAATGCGAACGTCACTGTTTGAGAAGCTCTTGCTAGACTTACCGATTAACTCGACACTAATACTGCGAAGTTGCTGTCGATAACATTCGAGGGGAGCCGACAATGAAAGAAATTTTTTTTCTTTTAAGATGACTGGAGCCAGAAGTTGAATCTGTGATCCCCCGCATGGTAATCGCGTGTTCTCACCACTATGCCAGTACTTCTTCTGAAATGTCCATTTCTATATACTGACATATAAAACATACACATATTGTTTGTAACACATACGTTTGCAACGATATAACTATATATCAAATTTTATACATTTTATAATTTCGCTGGAAATACATGCCAATGAAGACTTATTTCACAAAAATTCATAAAATTCCATGGCATCAAACATCTCAAAAACACACGGAGATTTATTGGTTCCTTGAACCTTGAAAAAAAAACATAGTAACACAAAAAAGCACTATACATTGATAAATGGTAGTTTTACTATAAACTTTATTAATAAATTAAAAATTCTTCATTGTTTAATATTTTATGGCCTTCTCTGTATTTATTGGCTATGTTTTTATTTAATTTAATCTCAACAGGCTGGCATAACACGTTGCAATATAGATGAATCGATTGACTCTACCAACTCTAGTTCCACATGCCAAAGTCCCATGACATATCAACGTGATGAGGCTCATCTGCTGCAACAGAGTAAGTTATTGTTGTTATATAATTTATGTTACATAATTAAACAAATATTTGCAATATGGGTATATATGTATGTGAAAAAGTGCAGAGGATATTTTAATTAGTGTTGGGCATATAAAATATGTCACTCGCTGTCTTTTGTACTTTATTGGGGCTGGCAACAAATACAATGAGAAAAAAATAGTTTTTATATAAAATAAAATAAAAAAGTCAACAAATTATTTTAAGAGTTCATTGTAAACTTTATCAAACTTCGAAGTTAAATATGAAATTTTTATTTTTTACTTAATCTTCTTAGTACATAATTTCTTTTTTAAAACTTTCAATGATCAAAGTCTCGGAAAATGTACCTCTGTGGTTTATTTTCCAATATACTAAAAACAAACTCTTTGTTTTAAGAAAAGCAATTTAAAACTTACTACCCACACCGAACGATCCGACTACACACACACACACAATTTCATATTAAAAGACAACAAGTTGTTTGTTATGCAACGAAACAAATTGAACACCATGAAACTCTTATGATTTTTCAAAGGAACCAAATCATCTAGAGACTTTTGAAAGACAAAGCACTATGTATGTATGTATGTAGGTTGCGTTGTAGCTGTTGTGTTGTGAGTTTATTACACAGAAATCATGTCAAATATTTCATATCGAACTATTCAACAGTTGACATGAAACCCCTTAAACACTTGTGCAACTTGATTTCCTCAGAGAATTGGCAGCACCAATCGAATTCTTAGTAAATCAAATTCTGGATATTGAGACGAATCTTGCGATGACATATGGTGTACATTAGGCTGATACATTATCGTTGATATGAGGTAAAAGAAAGTGAAGATAAATGTTTATAGATATGGAGAAAATAATGATCTTACATACAAAATCTTAAATTTCTGCTGTACTATGGAAAATCGATAAGAACGTCATTGTACTTTGACTTGTGATCCGAAACTACGTACTTACTTACTTACTTACTTAGCTGGCACTTTTTTGCAATGCTATTGGTTAGTCATACCAAGTTCTGTAAGGATCTCAGTAACCTGGTCTTTCCAACGGAGTTTTGGTCGATGGATGAATTTTCGTCCATGCGTACAACATGACCTAGCCAATGCAACCGCTGCACCCTAATGCGTCTGACCACGTCATTGTCACTATACATCTCGTACAGTTCATGATTCATACGACGCCAATACTCTCCGTTAACGATGATGGGCCCATATATTTTACGGAGTATTTTTCTCTCGAATACCGCCAGAATCGATTCATCCACTTGTGTCAAAACCTAGGATTCTGAACCATACCTGAAGACAGATAGCTGGATTTTCGTTCATCGAGAAAGGGCTCTGTCATTGAATCGCTAGATTAGTCCGTAGAAGCATTTATAAGTTAGATGACTGATCCTAAATAGGTAAAATTATTTTCAGCCTCAAAGTAATAGTTGTCAACTATTACGCAGTTTCCCAAACGAGTAGATTCTTTGTTTGTTGAAACTAATAATTTCGGTTTGTCCTCGTTCGTCATTAGATCCATTTTCGCTGATTCCTTCTGTATACCTGAGAAGGCTGCAGTCACATCCCGCAGTAGCATGTGTCAGTAGCATGTGGTGCAGTTTCCGAAAGGAGTAGATTCTTTATTTGTTAAAACGAATAACTTCGCTTTGTCCTTGTTCACCATTAGACCCATTTTCGCTGATTCCTTCTGTATACCTGAGAAGGCTGCAGTCACATCCCGCAGTAGCATGTGGCGTTTGTTGTAAATCGTGCCGCTTGTGTTTACTGCAGCTTTCCTCATTATCATCTCCATCACTATGTTGAAGCGGTCACACGATAGTCTGTCGCCTTGTCTGGTATAGAAAGTCTCCGTAAGGTCCTTCTTTACTAAAGACTTTGTGTCAGTCAGCGTCATTCCACAAAGGCGTATCAGCTTCGCTGGTATACCACACTCAGCCATGGCTTCAAGTAATTTCTGAAGTATAGGGCTGTCGAAGGCAGCTTTATAGTCGACGGAAAGATGGTACGTGTCGATCTATTTCTTTTGGGTGTTTTCCAGTTTTTGCCGGTGTGGATATCTGGTCAGTTGTTTATTTACAAGGTCTAAAGCCACACTGTTAAGTTTAGGTTGGATAACACTGGCTTTAGTCGTTCATATAGCACACTCGACAGGACCTTATATGCGATGGATAAAAGGCTGATCCCGCGGTAGTTGGAGCCCACACTTGGATCACTTTTTTTCAACACAGGACATAATACGCTTAGATTCCAATCGTCGGGCATGCGCTTTTTAAGCCAAACCGTGCGCAGGAGCTGGTGCATGCTCGTTATCAGCTCCTCGCCACTGGACTTGAAAAGCTCTACCGAAAGTCCGTAGGCAAAGGCTGCTTTATTATTTTCCAGTCGCGATATTGCCTTTTTACCTCGGCTTATATTGGATGTGAGTAATCTAAGCCGTCGTCGACAATTGGGGTGATACCTTCTCGTGCACTGCCTTCTGGAGCCAGCAGTTTACTGGAGGTGTTCTCTCCATATATGCAGCACACTCTGCGTATCTGTAACCAGATTTCTATCCTTGTCCTTAGAGGAGGGGAGCCCATTAAAGTAGCTTTTTGCTTTTACTTTGTGGCAAAATTTTCGGCCCTCTCCTCTATCCCTGTTTCGCTCTATATCCTCGTTCTCCAGTTCCTTTATCTTACTTTTTGTTAGCTTAAATAGCTGTTTCGCCTATTTTACTGCCTCCTTGTTCCGTTCCCTAACAGCACGGATTACAATTGGCTGTAGCGTATCCCTATAAGCAGATGCTATGCGACATTCTTCATTGTACCAGAATTCGTCTGTTTTTCATATCCTAGCACGGTTGTTGCAGCGGTTGCCATGAAATGCATAATATGCTTCCACTGTGTATCGGGAACGTCAGAAGTAGAGGCGTTTTGTCGTAGTAGTTGGGAGAGTTGATTGGAGTAGGCAGTGGCTATCTCTGGGGTTTGCAGCTTCGCCATGTCCAGCTTCTTTGTGTTTAGTTACGTTCATTTTACGCTCCGCTAAATCTTGTGCGCACCTTGGCTGCAACCATGTAATGATCCGAGCCAATATTAGCACCACGGATCACACGCTCGTCCATGACAATTGATGCATGCCTGCCATCCATTACCACATGATCAATTTGATTTATGGTACTTTGATCGGGGGATAGCCAAGTTGCCTTGTGGATATCTTTGGAATCTGGAATCTGGTTCCTCTCACAACCATGTTCCTTCCCGCTGTGAAGCTAACTAGTCTAAACCCGTTGTCTGACCTGTCGGTATGTAGGCTGAATTTACCGATCGATGGGCCAAGAACATCTTCCCTTCCTACTTTTCATTAAAGTCTCCCAGAACAATTTTAATGTCATGGCCAGGGCAGCGGTCGTATGTTTCCTTTAGGCGCTCGTAAAATGCATCTTTAATCTCATTGTCTTAATATTCCATCGGGGCATGAGTCCAAATCAGCGTGATGTAGAAATATTTCGGCTTGATGCGTATTGCGGATCACTAACATGATTAAATCGCGAGACAAGATGTGTGAGTGTCTCGCCAACTACACATCCACATCCCAATTCGTGGTTTTCGGAACAGCTGTAATAGATGTCGCAATTTTTACGTCGTGAGCATCCTTGCCCTTTCCATCTCATCTCCTGGATGGCGGTGATGTCAACTTTATATTTTTTGAGGACATCCGCCAGTCGAATAGTGGCACCTTCTATATGCAGAAGTTTGCAATTAGAAGAAGTTAGAAGTTTTCCAATGAAGCTTTTATTTGGCACAAGTTAGTGATGTGAAGAATGAAACCCGTACACGTCGCTCAAGAACAACTGAGAATATTGCTGCTGTAGCCCAAAGTGTTGAAGAAAACCCAGGTTTGCTCATTCCTCGTCGTTCTTTGGAATTGGGCGTTCCACAAACGTCATTACACCGTATTTTGCGTAAAGTCTTGGGTCTTAAGGCTTATAAAGTTCAGTTAACACAAGACCTCCAGCCGGCGGATCATAAACAACGTCGTGTCTTTGCTGATTGGGTCCTTGAAATGCATGAAAATGATCCGGAATTCCATCGCAATATCATCTTGACTGATGAGGCCCATTTCCACCGCGGTGGCTACGTTAACAAGCAAAATTGTCGCATCTGAGGCTCGGAAAACCCAAGAGTTATTGTTAAGAAGCCTCTCCATCCTCAACGTGTGACTGTTTGGTGCGGTTTATGGTCTGGCGGGGTCATTGGACCTTACTATTTCGAAAGTGAGGTTGGATCAACAGTTACGGTGAATGGATTGCGATATCGAGAGATGATTAATGATTTTGTATGGTAGGAGTTGGATGGTATTGATCTGGATAACGTTTACTTTCAACAAGATGGCGCTAAGTGCCACACAAGCAACGAAACTTTTAGGATAAAAGTTTCCGGACCGTGTTAACTCTCGATCAGGTGTTTACAGTTGGCCACCAAAATCTTATGATTTAACACCTTGTGACTTCTTCCTTTGGGCCCACGTAGAAGATAAGGTATACGCCAACAGCCCAGCGTCGATTCAAGACATCAAATATAAAATTCGTGAGGCTATCGAGGACATAGGGCAGTCACTATGCGATTTGGTTATGGAAAATTTCATGTAAAGGATATGGTCCTGTAATCGTGCTCGTGGTGGCCATATGGCTGATGTTGTTTTTCATTATTAACGGCATACCTTCCTCACTATTATGAAATAAACATACGATCTCAAAAATACCAAAATAACAACTCTTATTGGAAAACCCTTTAAATATTCCGGACGTTCCAGGTGCATATCCTTAAATCATGGTCCTTATTACGTTTGCAAGGGTCGTTAACATTTGGGGGGTTCCGTTTGTTACTTTATCTTTGTCGTGTTTTTATAGCCAGTAAAAGCTGGTGGCTAGCCCAACCAGCAGGCTTTGTCGCTTACTATCAGCCGCTATTCATGATAAAAAATATCACGAACAACGTTGCCCAGTTGCCACCACGATGGAGGTTGTGAGTCGGCTTGAGATGCAAGATTTACTTTACATCCCCAACGTCACCCAACTACTGAGAAAACGTACAACTACTGAGAAATATCCACTGAATAATTCACTGCACACATATAGTTCTACACCTATTCCCTACTATAAGACCCCTAACAAAACAGGTCAATACTGCCATAAAAACTTCATTGAGGAAAGTTATCATTATTGTTAAACTTGATAACTGAATTAATCTATTAACATCTGGTCCATCTTAGACCATTATGACAAATGTCCCCCTATCTGTCCTATTAAAAAAAGAACCATAACTTTTTGTCATTCTCATTCAGTGTCAACCTAATATCCTTTGCCTACCTCCTAGCTTATGATGTCTTTGTGTAACCACTTTGTCTATCTCTCTCTCCCGCTTTCTGCCTCTGTCGTAATTTGAAATTTTTGCCTTTAATACGTTTTCGTTTTTTTTGTTTTTAGATTACGATTCTGGTGAAACTCAACGCAACATGGAGGCTAATTTGAACCTGAATCCCAATCTTAGTCCTACGATATCTTTTTGGTTTCGATTGAATCGCATCATATTGCGCCTGTGTAGTACACATCAATTTAAAAATTTACAGGTGAGTGATTTCTAATTGTAAAATATACAGCAGCACAAAGGTAAACAAATTCCAAGTATTTTTTGTTTTGGTGTTATTTGTTGAAAATCAACAGATTTTTTTATTTAAGACCAAAAGCGTTGGCTAAAATATGAATAAAGCTAACATTTTCTATTTGTTAAAACAACAAGATAAAGAATATTTAGGCAAGGGGCAGAGTATTTTTTTTATTTATTAAAGCTGCCTATTCGTTTGTGTTATTCTAGGAATTGTGATGGCAATGAATGGTACTTTTCTATTGTATCGTTATTTTTTTAGCTGTCATGAATATCTAATAACATTTGTGGTTACTCTAGTATTGTTTTTATATTAAGTTACACTAAAGTAGCAGAGAGAAGAGCTATAAATACAGTGTTTAATAAATTCAATTAGAATTGTTAGCCATATTTTTTTTTATTTAATTAGCTATAGTTAAAGCGTAGGTTAGATTTCGATAGATTTGTGTTCAACATATTTTTTAGGAAACTGTTTAAAATTGTTATTTAGTGTCTGTTATTTATCAAAGGGTGATTCATTTAGAACCTTTTTTTGAATTTTACATTAAATACTGGAAATAGAACTGAAAGTTGGAACATTTATTGTGACCAGAAAGAATACTCTCTGACATTTACTTTACATAATATAACTTCATTCAACTGGTGGTCGCACACACACACGCAAAGAATTTACGGCGCTTCATAAAAGTAGATTCGCTTGGAACTTTAAATATTAAATAAAATAATTATTAGAAGACGGAATCTTTGTTAAGACCTGAAAGATGGATCTCTGACATTAACTTTCTATAAGCAATTTCATTCAAATGTTGACCTCTGCTAATCGCAATAAATTTTATTCGCTTTATAAGAAGTGATTCACTTAGAAGCTTTCTTTTTAACTATTAAACAATACACATACATTAAAATAAGATGACAGAATCTTTATTAAAATTCGAAAGAACGACCTCTGACATTTATTTCTTAAAGATAATTTAATTTAAATAGTGACCACGACTATGCGAAATATATTGCTTCAGGAAGAGTAATTCACTTTGATGTTTTTTGATGTAGTGTCTAAGTCAGAGTCGATCTTGTGTGCACCGTCGCCAGTCAGTCCTACTAAGCAGCGTCAAAGATTCCTCCACCTGGTCCTTCCAACGTAGTCGCGGTCTCCCTCTTTTGCGCCGTCCTCCGCGGTCTTGATAGAATACCTTTCGCGCTGGAGTTTCCTCATCCATCCTCACGACACGGCCCAGCCAGCGTAATCGTTGCACTTTGATTCGCTTGCCAATATCAATGTCATGGTATAACTCGTACAGCTTATGGTTCATCCGAATCCTTAACTCGCCGTTTACGCAAATGGGTCCATATATTTTGCGGAGTATTTTTCTCTCAAACACCGCCAGATGAGCTGGATCCGCCTGCGTAAGCACCCAAGATTCGAAGGCATATAAGAGGACCGGTAAAGTTAGTACCTGGTACAGTAGGACTTTGTTGGTTCGAGATATGGTAGTGTTTATTAAGTGCTCGCGTGGCCAAAGAAACACCTGTTGGCGAGCACTATTCAACTTTTTATTTCGAGGCTGACACTGTTGTTTTTGTACATGGCGGATTCGAGGTAGATAAATTCATCCACTACCTCAAAGCAATAGTTTTCAACATTCACGCTGCGTCCCCAACGGGTGAACACTTTGTTCGATGATACCATTAACTTCGTCTTATGCTCATTCACTGCTAAACCCACTCACGCTGACTCCCTTTCAACGGATGAGAAGACAGCTGTTACCTCTCGCATCGTTCGACCGATAATGTCGATATCATCGGTATATGTGGGCAGCATATGGCTCTTCTTAAATATGGTGCCAGACATGTTAACCGCTGCTTTCCTTAACACCTTCTCCATCACTATGTTAAACAGTATGCATGACAAACCATCACCCTGTCTATGATCTTTCTTCGTATCGAATGGCGCAGATAGATCCTTGCCAATCCGAACAGAGGATTTGGTATTCGTAAGGGTACACCGGCAAAGTTGAATTATCTTCGCAGGAATACCGAACTCATACATGGCTTCGTATCGTCGATGCCTGATGGGACTATCGAAGGCAGCTTTGTAATCGACAAAGAGGTGGTAAGTGTCGATTTGCTTCTCATGGGTTTTCTCCATAATCTGCCGTAGTGTAAATATCTGGTCCGTCGTGGATTTGCCTGGTCTAAAGCCGCACTGATAAGGTCCAATCAGATATTCCACAATTGGCTTAAGAAGTTCACACATTATGCTAGACAGGACCTTATTCGCAATCGGTAAGAGGCTAATTCCACGGTAATTTTTACACCCACTACGGTCATCTTTTTTGTAGAAAGGACATAGCACACTGAGATTCCAATCCTCTGGCATGCTCTCCTGAAGCCAAAAATTCTCTATGAGCCGAAGAATGCTTAAAACAAGGTCATCTCCGCCCACCTTAAACAACTCAGCTGGAATACCATCAGCCCCAGCGGCCTTGTTGTTCTTTAGGCGGGATATGGCAGTTGTTATCTCAGCTTGGCTCGGAGGTGGTCACTCGATGTTATCATCTCGGATTGGTACACAGTCTTCATCAGCCGAGTTTTCAGACATCAATAGGCTGCAGAAGTGATCTTTCCATATTCTCAGTACGCTCTCGGAGTCAGTAACCAGATGACCATCCTTGTCATTACAGGAGGGAAGGCGTGTTCCATGTTCCCTACTATTTATCTTCTGGTAGAATTTTTGGGCTTCACCTCTGTTCCTGTATTTTTCAATACACACATTATTTCGCTCCTGAAGAGTCGAGACGCCTCCCGCCTCTACTCCATGTAGTTTTCATAAACAGCTCGCGTTGTCATTGTCTGCACTTTGGCCCTGTATGCAGCATCTTGTTCCCGGGTGGCATTGCGGCATTCGTCATCGTACCAGGCATTATCGTTTATGGGCTTCACATACCCCAGTACGGACCACGCAGTGCTTTCCATCGAGTGGGCAATATATTGTCATTGAGCGCTAGTATTTTCGGGAGCTGGAGCACCACTAAGTAGTTAAGTGAGTTGGTCGGAATAGGCGTTGGCTATCTCCGCGGTCTGCAGTTTAGCGACTTCCAGCTTTCTCTGTGCCTGGTTACGCAGGGTTTTCGCTCTGCTTAGCCTAGTACGCACCTTCACTACAGTGAGGTGGTGATCTGAGTTGATGTTCGCACCCCTGATCACTCGAATGTCTAATACACTTGACGCGTGCCTTCCATCGATTACTACGTGATCAATTTGGTTTCTCGTTACTTGATAGGGAGATATCCACATTGCCTTGTGAATGTTTATGTGGTCAAATCGTGTGCTGCTAATTACCATGTTTCTTGCTGCAGAGAAATCAATCAGTCTGATTCCGTTTGGCGATTTGTCAGTATGCAGACTACATTTTCCGACTGTTGGTTTAAAGACATTCTCCCGGCCTATTTTGGCATTAAAATCTCCCAGCACGATTTTAACATCATGGCCCGGGCTACGGTCATATGCTTCTTCAAGTAGGGCGTAGAATTCGTCTTTGACCTCGTCACTTTTCTCCTCCGTCGGAGCATGAGCACATATCAGCGTGATGTAGAAAAATTTTGCCTTTAGTCTTATGGTGGCGATTCGTTCACTGACAGGAGTAAACGTAGAGACCAGGTGTCGTAGTCTCTTGCCGACCACAAATCCACATCCAAACTCATGCTTTTCCGCGTGGCAGCTGTAGTACACGTCACACATCCTCATCCGCGAGCATCCATATCCAGTCCACCGGATTTCTGTATAGCAGTAATGTAAGCCTTATACTCTTCGAGAACATCAGCCAGTTGAATAGAGGCACCTGGCCGGTATAGAGTTCTAACATTCCAAGTGCATATTCTCAAATCATGGTCCTTAAAACGTTTGCGGTGGTCGTCACCATTTTGGGGCGTTCTTTTTCTCTTATTTCTCATTTGATTCACTGCCATTGTACTGGTGGCGGGCGGCAAGCCCAGCCCAAAAAAAAAAAACATTGATAAAACATTCCCTGGCATTTACTTTCCAATGATAATTTCATCAAATGTTTGCTACGACTGTGCACACTAAATCGCTTCATAAAGAGTGGTTCATTAATAAGATTTTTTTTTGTAACTTTTATATATAACATTGAAAGTGAGAAAAGATATTGGAATCTTTATTAGAACCTGCATAAACATTTCCAGGTATTAACTTTTCAAATTTCATATAAATGTTGACCGCGACTAAATGAATCGCTTCATTCACTAAAAGTGGGTTAGGATGTCGGAATCTTTAATATAATCTATTTTTCACAGATAATTTCATTCAAATAGTTGCTGCTACTACGCTCAATAAATTTAAGTCACTTCATAAAATGTGATTCACTTGGAACTTTTTTTTTTAAATTTTTAAAATAACGATTGAAGTTGGCTAGGATATCAGAATTTTTTATCTCTGCCCAAGAAACCGGTCACTTACATTTAGTTAGTGAAGTATAGATTATTTTAGTAGCTTTATGTAGCTCCATAAAGAGTGTTTCACTAAGAAGCTTTCTTTTAACTATTATAAAAAATACTAAGAATAGATTTTGACTTCGGTATATTTACTTTGATGTAAGAAAAACTATCTGGCATTTATTTTTTTAAATGAAATTTCATATAAAAGTTGTCATATGCGACATAAGTCGCTTCATAAAGGCTGATTCAATAAGAGGTATTTTTTTAAACGTTTACTAGTAATACTAAAAGTGGGTTAGAATGTCAGAATCTTTTGTATGATCTGAAATACCGATGTTTGGCATTTATTTTTCACAGATAATTTCATTCAAATAGTTGCTGCTACCAGGCTCAGTAAATTTACGTCACTTCATAAAATGTGAATCACGTTTCCAACTTTTTTTTTTAAATTTTAAATATAGCATTTAAAGCAGAATACGATGTGGGAACCTTTATCTTTGTCCAACAAAGCGATCTCTTAAATTTAGTTTGTTAAGATTATTTAATTTGAGTAGATTTAAGTCGCTTAATACCGAGCGATTCACTTATAACCTTTTTTTAAATGCTAAATAAAACACTTATAGTAGAACTTGGTTTTGAAATATTTACTATGGTCTGAAAAGAGACTGTGTGGCACTTATTTTCCAAAAGTAATTTTGTCAAGAAAATTAACAACAACATCAGGACAAAAATTTTCTTCAACAAATAGACGATAACGCTCTGGTTCGAAAATTCTACGGCAATTAACTAGATGGGCGGCGCAGGAGATGATAAATTTCTGTTGTTGCTGCCATTAAAGAAGAAGAAGAAGGGCTTTCTGCGCACACTGATCCTTATTTAAAATTTTGTCTGAAAATTTGTAATTGTAGTGCCGGTTACTATTAATATATAAAATTGTATCTTTCTAGTGCTGAAATACAGTTTTGCCACGCCTCCTCCGCCCACTATTCGAAAATTGAAATTTCCTTCGCAAATTTGTAATTGTGATGCCGAGAACTGTCGATATATCAAATTCTATCTTTCAAGGTCTAAAATACAGTTGGGCACGCCCCCTAATCGCACTGTTCCATAATCAAAGTTTCGTCTGAAAATTTGTAAGTGTGTTGCCGAGTTCTCTCTAGTTATAACATTTTATGTCTCTACGACTTAATAACAGTTTGGCCACGCCCACTGACTTTCGAAATTTCGATCGCAAATTTGTATTTTCAGTGCATAGAACAGCTGATATATCAAATCCGCCCGAGACTAAAAATTTTGTCTGACAATTTGTAATTGTAAAGCGAAATACTATCAATATATCAAATTTTATCTTTCTAGTGCTGAAATACTGTTTTGCCCCGCCCCCTACGCCCACTTTTCGAAAATAAAAATATCGTTCGCATATTTAAAATTGTGTTGCTGAGAACTGTCGATATATCAAATTGTATCTCTCTAGTGCAGAAATACAGTTTTGCCAAGCCTCATCCGCCCACTAATCCATATTAAAAATGTCGACTGCATATTCAAGTTCGTGTTGCCGATTACTATATTGCTATCAAATTTTATCTCTCTTGCTCTAAAAAGCTTTTGCGATGCCCTTTTCGCCCACACGGTCAAAAATTTAACAAATATATAGACGACGGCGATTTACAGCTACCACATTGACTTAAAAAAACTTAATTTCCTTTACACCCCATGAATGAGGTATGGGATAGCATCTCGCGTTGTTGTGAATTAACACCTACTTTTTTATCGACGAATTCGAACGTCACTTTTTTGAGAAGCTTTTTACTAGACATGCCGATTGATTCGACACTTATACTGCGAAGTTTCTGTCACCAACATCGAGGGGTCCGGCAATGAAAGAAGAAAAATGTAGATGTCTGGAGCCAGGAGTCGAACCTGGGATCTTCCGCATGGTAGTCGTGTGTTCTAACCACTATGCCACGGCCGCCAGTCCCATTGACTACATTGACAGTCTGCCAAATTTCATTGTAATCGGTGTTTAAGTCTTTTAGACGTGGATGAGGCACAAACAAACAACCAAATAATCACATTTTAATATTATAAATATGCATATGGAATTTTCCTTATGTAAGAAATATTTTTGGTAGTTTTTAAACTTGTAAACGAATACAGAATTCAAAATTTGAAAATTTTATTTCTTCTCAACTAAATACATTTGTGCCACACCACCTCCCCTACAATTTCGTCTGTGTATTCATATCTGCAGTGCCAACTACTATGTATAACATTTTACATGTCTCGCACCCTTTTGGGAGGAGTTCTTTCTTCTATTCTCGAAATAAGTCCAGTCCAGCGCCACCTATCGGGTCAATTTAAAAAAAAATTGTTCTCATGATCAAACAAACCTATATTCTAAATTTTACTTATATTGCTTCATTCGGTCAATTTTTCGGCACATATCCCCCTTAGCGACACCTGCCGGTTTCATTTCTACATAAAATTTTTTCTTATGATCAGACAAATTCACAATCTAAATTTGCGGTAAATTGTTCCAAACGTTCTACACAACATTTAACATATATGTTTAACTTACTGTGTTTGAGTAAAATCGGACCATCAATATAAATTTTGGAAATGATTACACTCCAGCATAACATACCGGGTCCATATGCACAAAAACTTTGTTTTCATGATCAAATAAACATACATTCTGAATATCAGTTAAATTTGTCGATTCGTTTAAACTTTCGGTATAAACCCACCCCAGCGCCATCTACCGGTTTCATTTGTACATAAAATTGTTGTTGCATCCATTCAAATTTTCGATATCAACCCAACCCAGCGCCACCTACCGCGTCCATTTGTATACATTTTTTTTCTCATGATTAAACAAACATACGTTCTGAATTTCAGTTAAATTAGTCCATCCATCAAAAATTTCGATATACATCCACCCCAGCGGTATGAAAATATCCACACCGCTGCCTACAAAATTTCATAAAAATTAGTCCAGCCATTTCGGACGTTTGCTGCGACAATCACCGTGACACGATATTTTTATATATAACATAATATTTCCAACACAGCCTTTGCCACCACATTGATTTACAAACAACCTTTAAACTAAACTGCTACAAATTTCGAAGCACTTTTGAATGTTTACAAATTCAAATAGCAATGCGCCCCCCTTTCCCTTTATATTCGCTGATAGTCAAACCTCTCCACCCACTTATGCTTCTCTCTCTAACTTTATTATGTGTTGAGTTGTGTACACTTACACAACGAAATTTATCGAATGCGGAAGTTAAAGCGCCAAACTATTCTTTGCGATCTAATCGTGAAGTGCCCTCATGAAATACGAACATATTTTGGCACACTTAACATAACATAACCGAACGAACCTAATAACCCAGTTAGGATGCACTGTGGCCGACTGGTGCGATGACTTTGATATAATGCAATTTTAATGGTTTGGGGTTAAAGGTACTCAAAGCTATTGTGCTCTATGGTTATTTGCGGATAGCATAAAACAAATTTAAGTGGCATGCAAATAAAAGTTAAAAATAACAAAAAAAATCAATATTACAGTATACATTTGTAGAAATTTTGTATTAGATGTTGTATTCAAAGGGAGTTTGTGCAAAAATAAATAAATTACGTTTTATCGGGTTGTTGAAATGTCGTACGTACTAATAACATATATATAACACCTATAAGGTGCATTGGGCCTCAATAATGTTTTACCCTTATTTAAAGTTTATGCCAAACAAATGTTTAATGGTATCCTTGAATATTTTAAATGGTATTTGTTGAATAACATACATTTTCTTGGATTTTGTTCTTCAATCGTATCTAATATATATTTTCACTCTTTTTTCGTTACTTCTTATAATTTGGTAGTTTAAATCCATACTAGTTTTATATTGTTTATTAACGATCCCACGATAGAATATGTGAGTTTATGGAAAACAACCTACCAGAGTCTTTCTACATTGACAACCTTATGAACAAATGGTTGAAATTTAACTATTTTCTTTTCATGCCAAGTACTTAAATATTTTCACTGTCTCTGCAGTATTGTTTAAAATTTAAACACTTGGTAACCAATGTGCCTTGCATTCTAAATTGTTTGCACGTGTGTAACTTTCAAGGCTTTGAGATAAAACTTTGCACAATAATTAATTTCACTTGAGAAAAGAGGCCATCTAACCTTTTCGCTTCTTAAGTTTCATTAAGAAGTAAATTGTTTAGACAGAAATGGTAGCAAATATAGAAATATAGCGTAAAATACTATATGTCATAAATTAATTCTAAGACCAATAAGCTTATTTATAAATGTTAACAAACAAAGTAGTAGTGAAATAATTTAATATACATTATTATATAAGTACAAATTGAGTTATATTCAACAAATGCTAATAGCGTGATAAAGATAAGACAAATCTCGTAATGACAACTATACGGGCAAAATTAGTTTAAGTAGCACTCTGATATTTATACCATCACCCAGTGGGCGGAGTGGGCGTGGCAAAAAATATTTTTAAAGCTAGGGAGATAAAATTTGATACACAAATATTGCTCGGCTACAGCAATATGAATATGCAGACCATATTCTTAATTAGGTTCTGTGGGCGGAGGAGGTGTGGCAAAACTGTATTTTAGCCCTAGAAAGATAAAATTTGGTACACAGATAGTACTCGGTTACAAGAATATGAATACTTAGACGAAATTTTAATTTTGGATCACAGGGCGAAATGGGCGTGACCAAACTGTATTTTAGCACTAGAGAGATACAATTTAGCGCCAAGATAGTACACTACAACGCGAATATGACTATGTAGACGATATTTTAATGTTGGATCAGTAGGCGGATGGGGCGTGAAAAAACGGTATTTAAATTTGGGTACTCAGTACACGAATATGACTATGTAGACGATGGGCGTGGCAAAACTGTATTTAAGTCCTAGTTTAGTATTTTGACAGTGGCCGGAGTGGGCGTGGCAAAACATATTTTAAAAACTAGGGAGATAAAATTTTATACACAGATAGTTGTCGGCTACACGAATATAAATATGTAGACGAAATTTTAATTTTGATCAGTGGGCGAAGGGGTAGTAGCAAAACTGTATTTAAGTCCTAGAAAGAAAAAAATTGGTACACAGATAGTACTCAACAACACGAATATGACTATGCAGACGAATTTTTAATTTAAGATCAGTGGGTGGAGTGAGTGTGACCATGCTGTACTTTAACTCCAGAAGGTTACAATTTGGTACACAGATAGTACTCTACTACACGAATATGACTATGAAGACGAAATTTTAATTTTTGATCAGTGGGCGGATGGGGCGTGGCTAAAACCGTATTTAAGTCCTAGAGAGATAAAATTTGATACACAGATAGTACTCGGCTACACGAATATGATATGTAGACGAACTTTTAATTTTGCACCAGAACGCGGAATGAGCGTGGTAAAACATTATTTTAGTAATTTAAAACACTGACAGAATCACGAATATGAATATGCAAACGAAATTTTAATTTTGGTTCGGGGGGCGAATGCACAACTGAATTTAAGTCCTATAGAGTTAAAATTTGGTACGCAGATAGTACTCAACAATACGAATATGAATATGCAGACGACAAACGAAATTTTAATTTTGGCTCGAGAGCGGATGGGCTGAACAAACTGTATTTTAGCTCCACAGAAGTAAAATATAGTACATAGCTAGTACTCGGCACTTCAGGTTCAAATCTGCAGACAAAATTATTATTTTCAATCAGTGGGCGAAGAGGGCGCGCCTCAACTCGATTGCTGAAATGACTGTATCTTTTAAACCATTATAGGTACAAAGTCGAGATTCGGTACGTATATCGGTCGTATAAAAAAAATACTTTTTTGGTGGAAAGTGGGCGTTACTACGCCCCTTTTTAGATAATCGTTAAATGGGCCAAATAAATGGATCGATTGTAATTATATTTTCTTTGTTTGATACTGTTCATAGGGCCTCTATCATAGGCTACGTGAAAACATAGTGAGACAATAGGGCGTGGCACCGCCCACACAAATCGAAAATTTCACGTTACCACGCCCCTTTTGAAAAAATCATTATATCAGCGAAATAAATGGACCGATTGCAATAAAATTTTCACTTTGTAGTACTATCCGTATAGCCTCTATCATAGGCTACGTGAAAACATAATTACACAAAGGAGCGTGGCACCGCCCACACAAACTTAAATTACAATCGTTCACATTTAACGAGTCACGTAAGGTATGAAGATGAGATTTCCTACATACGTAAATGAATATGTTACATATGTAAATGATATGTTGGTCATATTAAGGTAAAGATTGTAATAACATTTTCATAATCTATATATTTAAAATTTCAGACTGGCTGTAGATAGGATGATGAAATTTGGGATGGTTGTTCCCCTTTTCGAGTTAACATCAGCTATTAATGGATTTTTTGAAAATTCGTACTTTTAGGGGTAAAAATTACTAATAAGGGATAAAAGTTATACCATCTTCCAGACCAATTGGCTAATGCTATAATCGGGAAAATTGATATGGAAATGCTCACTATCAAATTGGATTGAAGTTTTTTTTGAAATCCGATATTTCTGAGTAAAAAAATCGAAAAAAGGGTTAAAAATTTTACTATCGCCCAGACCAAACTGCTAATGATGCAATCATGATCATTTATATGGGCTTGATTCCTATGGAATTAGAACGAAGTAAGGTTGGTTATCGACATTTTTACCTTTTAGGGGTAAAAAAACCGAAAAGGGATAAAATTGTTACTAAACGGCTATAGGTATAGTCTTAAAAATTTAAGTGATTATTTTAGATGTGAAGTAATTCTTCGAAATGCGTTCATTAGTTGTAAAAATACAGAAAAAGGGATAAAACTGATACTATCGGCAAGACCAAATGCCTAAAGGTAGAGCTAGGAAAATGTATATAGAAGTGCTCCCTATAGAATTAGTGAGCCGCTAGATGAGATTTTTAGAAATTCGAACATTTAGGGGAAAAAACGCTGATTAGGGATAAAACTAGTACCATCACCTAGACCAAACGGCTAAAGCTATAATCGTATATGGGCATACTTCGTATAGAATTATAAGGGTCTATTTTAGTTTTGTCCATTTTAGTTTTGCGATTCGAATGTATCGAGCCGAAAATGCTAGTATTTGATATACAGTTAGATAATACTCAATACCAAAAAGTGCAATTTAAATTATGAAAAAGTACATGTATTGTACCAAAAAGTATAATTTATTGTACCAAATATATATTTATTGTACTGCAAAATACAATTAATTGTACAAAATGTACATTTATCGTACTAAAAAGTAATTTTTTTTAACAAAATAACACAATTCATTGTACCAAAAAGTACTATTATTGTACAAAAAGTACATTTACCATATACCAACAAGTACATATATGATAGCAAAAAATACTTCATTAGTACCAAAAATTACAATTTATTGTATTAAAAGTACTTTCATTTTATACAAAAAGAACAATTATATGTAACTCCGAGTAACTTTATTGTACTTTTATTTTTTTTGTACCAAGGGATGAGGGTATTAAATTATTTGATACGAGAAAAAGTGTAACGCATTATTAGTGTCTGATTTTTTTCGTAAAATTCAATGAACTCTTACCTTGGCAAAATTTGTCTGAATTCAGTGTACATACAAAAATGATATGTATGTAAAAGGTCCTATCTCCTATTACAAGATAAATTAACTGACAACATTTGATTATCCCCCAGGTGCCGGTGTAGAAGTTATGGGAGAAATATTAATTTTCCAAACAAGGTCATTTTGCATGGGAGGTATAAGAAGAGGTGATCCGATATAATCCACATTCATTTCTGATTTAATTTTTCATAATCGTCAATTTACGCAAAATTTGACTGAATTCAGTGTACTTTCAAAAAAAAAAGTATGTATGTAAGACTATGGGGGTGAGTTAGGTCATTCGTATGGGAGGTGTACCAGAAGGGGTGTGTCGAATAGTTTGGTTTCCTAAGATTTCGCCTCCTACTACAATATAAACTAACCGACCAATTTTCATTACTCCCCAAGTATCCTTTTGGAAGTTATGGGAGAAATATTAATTTTCCAAAAATATGTCATTTTGTATGGGAGGTACCAGAAGGCGTGAACCGTTATGGTCCATATTCATACCTGAGTCCAATTTTCATAAGCGAACATCATACACAAAATTTGAGTGAATTTAGTTTACTTACAAAAAAGATATGTATGTAAAACTATGTGGGTCAATTCGGTCATTTATATGGGAGGTACCAGAAGGGGTGGGGCTATTCTACTCATTTACAATCCCATAAGTTCGTTTTGAAAAATATTAATACTGGTAAATTTTCATAGCGATCCGCTAAAGTTCTGAAACGAGTTTGGTCTTAAGATACTTGGGGTCTAACTCGTCTCCTTTAATGCGTTACACTTTTTTTCGTATCAAATGATATATACCCTCATCCCTAAGGATGACGGTATAAAAATTGCATTTCCCCATACCACAAATTTCCCAAAATTTTTATACGACCAAATCTTACTTAATAAACTTAAAAAAAACTTAATTTCCCTTTGCACCCCATGAATGAGGTATGGGATTGCTTCTCGCGTAGTTGTGAATTAACACGCCTTCTATTTTTATATTCACAACTAACGGCACCTTCTTGTTTATCGACGAATGCGAACGTCACTGTTTGAGAAGCTCTTACTAGACACGCCGATTGACTCGACACTTAATACTGCGAAGTTGCTGTCAACAACATTCGAGGGGAGCCGACAATGAAAGAAACAATTTTTTAAGATGACTGAAGCCAGGTTTGAACCTGCGATCTCCCGCATGGTAGTCGCGTGTTCTAACCACTATGCCACGGCCGGTCCCATACAACCAAATCTACTAATTCTTTTTCTGCACACTTTAAGGTACATGTTTGCATAATTTCATCAAATTCGGGGAGAAACCCCAAAATTTGTATGATCGCTTCCCATGGAATTACTTCTTTATATTATAAAAATGGTAGCGATAAATGCTTATGATGTTTATATGGAGAATAATAACTTAATAATTAAGATGTATGTGACCCAAATTTTGGGGCCTACATTCGTTTAGAATTTAGGGTGTAATTTCCTGGGGTCCATCTTCCGGCCACCATTCAGTAATTGATAGAAGATATATTTCTTGGATTTTGGATAATTTTTTTTATAGATTTTTGAACTCTCAGACATCTTTAAAATATCCTGAAATTTAGTTTTTCGTTTCCGAGATATGTTGCACATTGTCCAAGTGCAAAGGCAAGTCTTCCTGAAATGCAATAGATAATGGAGATACGCTATTATACATAGTAGTGGTGCTGCTAAGTAGTCTAGAAAGTCCTTTTGGAAAGTGTGTATCCGGCCGCTACTAATTTCTCACAGCGATTTGAATGGGTTAATTATGTTGTAAATGGGTTGCTCACCCACAAAAATTTTCTTTCTAGTTTGGTTTTTTATCTGCACTCCGTCACTCTTTTACTTTTCAAAGGAATTATATGCAATTCTCATGTATTTTAGCAATTCATTTGTTTTCCAACAACTTTCCTGTAGTTTCATTATTCTGACCGTTTCCGTTTACGACTTTTGTGTTCTTTACTTTATTTCAGGTCGAAATGCTATATCAACGTTATTTTCTGCGCATGAATCAAAGTAATACTACTCACATACTGGTGCTATTGCTGGCGCTGATTTTGGCCCTCTCCAGCGCCCACATCGTTTATCGTACAATGCAAGTGAGACGTAACTTCTCAACAAGTTTCGCCTTCGATGGCAACGATACCATCATCGTCGGTAGTACTCACGCCAATGCCAGTTCCTCGTTCACCTACCAACAATTGGTGGCCGTAGCTCAGGATCCTCCCAACATTCGACCGGAACGCGGTAAAGTGGCGGTAGAAGGCGACGGTGCGGTGAAGTATACAACATCCGCTGAACAACGAATGGAAATGCCATATCAGTTACCGCTGAAATCTGAGCTGACAGCTCTTGTAGCATTCAACACGAATATGGCGCGAGTGGAAAATGATACTAAAACTTTAATGGCATATGCCAATTATCGCGGAAGCACCGGCAATGATGATGATGAAGAAGGCTACAACGATGATGATGACGGCGCTGACGATGATGTAGAAGAAATTTTGCCAGTTGAGCAAAGTGCCAAAATAGTTACATCAATACAGCCACCACAACAACAGCGTCACAATCATCAGCGCCACCATTATAATCACCATCAACTTCAAACGCTTCAGCCAGAGTATGATTCCGCCAACAACTTTGAGGTTAAGACGTCATTGGCATCACAAATGTTTAAGCGCCGTAAAAGGAAATTTTTGAATAGACATTTGCTGAAACACCGTTCAAGGTAAGTGGATGTTACACAAAGGATATGCAATGGAGTGGGTAGAGGAGCCGGTGCATTGATATTGTTACTCAAAAGTGCTGTTAACTTGAAACTCGAATGAATGAGATACATAAATTTTTGATGTACATTTTTGAGAAAATTTCCATTTGAGTTGAAATGCGAATTTAAGTGTAAATTATTAATGCCGATGTCAGCTTATTGTTATTTGGAGGGGTTTAGTGAAGCAGGCAGAGATCAGAGATTATGTTTAATATTTATTAGTCAATTATTATAAGTAACGGCATTATAGGCCAGGATGGGTGGAGAAAGTTCAAAATAATCTATTGTAAATAAGTTGTGATTGTTGCAAGTAACTTGTGTCGTTTATTAAACATATTAGCAGTCACGTTAAGTGCAGTTTGGTATTTAATGAAAATGTTTCACATTTCAACATGTTATTTTTGGAGTTTCCACCATTTGTCTTCACCTCGAGCCGAGTCGTGCAAAGTTTTTAAAACATCATTGCAAATCACTTAGTTGCGCTGACAAAGTAAGTCTAAAAGAGTACCTTAAATAAATGTAATTTCTTTATGGAACCTGCTATAAGGCATATGAACACTAAGGACAGTGAAATGTGGAAAAACTAAAATAAATATTTTATTTTCATACTTATTATGTATAAAATATGTCCCACTCTCTTTCATTTACTTACCATCATTTAATTACATTGATAAAAATTGACATAACCACTTGTGTTCATCAAAGAAATGAATGGATTTCTTTCGAATAAAAGTCCGCATGAACACACAAACCCGCACACGCTTATACTTTACCAATCACAGCAAATGGGAATTATCATGTCCCTGAATGACATGTAATTTATTTCTAAAATCTTAATGTTGCCACAACATACATTGATGGATGTTTTTGCACTATCCTCTCTCTCTCTCTCTCTCTGTCTTTCGCATACGTATGAGTAATGTAATTTCCGCTTAATGCGTATACGCACTAGTGGTAAACATTACCCTTCAGTCACATTGCGTTACAAGACGGGCTGCGAGGCAAGCAAACACACACACGCACACACATTACAACAAACTGAAATCCAATTTATTATTGATGAAATGATTGATTGATTATATGCAATTCTCATTCAATAGCAACAAAATCGAAAGATGATTCAACAATCAATGGATTGCTGCTGCCATCATTACCTCCCAAAGAAAAGAAATCAATTTCAATTTTGCTACGAGTATTACTCTTGTTGTTGTTGACTTGTTCTTAAAATATCTGTGGCAGTTGCTATAATTCAATCTACTGAAGAAACAAACTCAAAATGTGTCTGTTGCTTAGTCTTTTTTGTCGTATTTTTGTAATCACAAGAGTATCACAAAAATTTATCATATCAAAAATAAGAGGAGCCAAGGACAAAGATTATAGCAAATGAGAGGGTAAAGAGAAGAATTTTGCTTCTTTTTGGGAGATTCTTAGAAATGTTTGTAAGGTTTAGGAATGAAATGGAAATTGCGAATATTTGTATGTATTAAGATTGTTTTATAAAGGCGATACCAGACTAGCATTAGTTTATATCAATGTTTGTTATCAGAGCTCCGTATTCGTAGTACTACTGCGGACGGAGTACCTCCACGTGGTGACGCCTGGAAACGTGGCTTTGACACCCGTCAGAGCACAGCTTAATGTGAGGGGCGAATCCAAAAAACCCAGGCGGTGTCCTGATCAGCGTCTGACCCAGAAGTGATGCCTGTAATAAAATCCTGGCTGGTGGAGAAAACTGCGACGTGGTGAGCTGTGCTTACAACCCGCCACTGACGTTTCAACTATTGCAAAGATAATAAGTAAGAAAAGAATAAAAGGGACCCCCCAAAATGTTGACGACCACCGAATTAAGGACCAGCCGTGGCATGATGGTTAGAACACACGACTACCATGCGGGAGATCCCGTGTTCGATTCCTGCCTCCAGTTATCAACATTATTCTTTCATTGCCAGCCCCCTCGATGTTGTCAACAGCAACGTTGCAGTAAAAGTGTCGAGTCAATCGGCATGTCTAGTAAAAGCTTCTCAAACAGTGACGTTCCCATTCGTCGATTAACATTAAGGTGCCGTTAGTTGTGAATCTAAAAATAGAAAGCGTGTTAATTCACAACAACGCAAGAAGCTATCCCATACCTCATTCATGGGGTGTAAAGGGAAATAACGTTTTTTTTTTAAGATTTGAGGAATGCTAGAACTTTGTATAGACCAGGTGCCTCCATCCAACTGGCGGAAGTCCTCGAAGAATACAAGGCTGACATAACCGTTTTACAGGAAATCCTGTGGACGACACACGTTTGTTTGCGCATGAAGACATGCGGACAAGCACGAGTTTGGTGGTGAATTTGTGTTTGACAAGAGATTGCAACACCTAGTCTCAAGGTTCAATCCGGTGTGTTAACGCATAGCCACCATAAGAGTCAAAACAAAGTTTTTCCACATAACACTTATGTATATGTGCTCATGTTCATAGAAAATATATATGACCGTAGCCCAAGCCATGACATCAAAATTGTACTAGGCTATCGGAAAATTCAGTCTGCACACCGAAACATCAAACAAGGGCATCAGACTGATTGATTTCTCTGCGTCAAGAAATATGGTAGTTAGCAGCATTGACCATACAAATATTCATAAGGCAACATGATTTTCTCCAGATCAATTGACAAGGAATCAGATAGATCGCGTGGTAGGCACGCATCGAGTGCTCTGGAGGTACGAGAGATCAGGGGTGGGAACATTGACACCGATCACTACCTTACCGCAGTTAAGTTACGCACAAGGCTAAGCAAGGCGAAAAACGTACGTAACCAGGCACAACGAAAGCTGGAAATCGGTAATCTGCGGACCACAGAGGTAGCGGACGCCTACTCCAACCACCTAACTCAACTGCTGCGGAATGCTCCAACCCCTGATAATATAACCTCGCAGTGGCAATATATAGCCGACTCCATAGAACGGACTGCGAGAAGCGTACTTGGGTACTCAAAGCCGTCTCAAGAAGATGCCTGGTACGATGATGAATGTCGCATTGCCACGAGAGAGACGAATGCTGCAAACAGGGCAAAACTGCAGCCACTGGAAACGCGAGCCGTTCGTATACTGCACAGGGAGAAGAGACAAGCGGCAATTCGTCTTTTAAGACGGAAAAAGAAGGAGCTGAAGAAGAGACAGAATAACTACAAAGAGTTGCTCCGAAGTAAAGGGGAAGTCCGAAAATTCTACCAAGGACTTAAGGCGAGAATGCGTGGAACAGGGTTGCCCTCCAGCAAGGACAGCGATGGCCAGCTAGTGACGGACCCAGATAACGTTCTGGAGATATGGAGAGATCATTTCAAAAATGTACTGTATACGGACACCACTTCAATCCATAACGATGGTATTAACTGCCACCTCCGAGCCGGAGCGATGTACGTGTGGCAATATCCCGCCTTAAAAACAACAAAGCGGCTGGAGCCGATGGTCTCCCTGCTGGAGTGTATAAGACAGGGGGAAGGAGCTGATTAGAAGCATGCATCAGCTCATGGAGGACATCTGGCTAGAGAAGAGCATGCCCGGTTATTGCAGTCTCAGTCTGTTATATCTCATATACAAGAAAGGAGTTCGTAGTGAATGTACGAACTACCGTGGAATAATCCTATTACCAATTTCGTACAAGGTCCTTTTGAGCATACTGTGTGAACGTCTTAAGCCAATTGTAGAAAATAAATGGACGTTATCAGTGCGGCTTTAGACCTGGTAAATCTACGATAGATCAAATATTCACCTTACGACAAATCCTGGAAAATAATCATGACAAGCAGCTCGACTAAAAAGCTGCCTTCGACTCTTCAATAAGGAATAGGCTATATGAGGCCATGTTTGAGTTTAGTATTCCTGCAAAGCTGATTCGACTTTGCAGATGTACCATGGAAAACACCAAATCCTCGGTTAAAATTAGTAATGATCAGTCTGAACTATTCAACACGGAAATTAGGTCTCAGGCGGGGTGATAACTTATCCTGTACACTAATTAATATAGTTATGGAGAAGATGATGAGAAAGGCTGGTGTCAACAAGTCTGGCACCAAAGCCCTTAGCTTATGCAGATGATATAGACATCATTGGCCGAAATCTGCAGGATGTTACTGCAGTTTTCTCATCACTAGAAAAAGAGTTTAGCGGTCAACGAGGACAAAACAAATGATTTCGTGTACGTTGACAATTATTGTTTTGAGGTAGTAGATATATTCCCCTACCTCTGATGTTCCGTCAATAAGAAAAATAATGTCAGCCAAGAAATCAATCGGAGAATAGTGTTCGCCAATAGATGTTTTTACGGACTTCAGTAGCACATTAGTAACACTACCTTATCTCGAGATATTAAGAAACAGCTATACCAGGTGCTGATTCTACCCGTTCTGTTGTATGCTGTCGAATCGTGGGTGCTTACGACAACGAATATACAAAACCTGGGAGTATTCGACAGAAAAGAACTCGGAAAAATGTATGGACCTATCTGAGTCGACGGCGAGTTTCGCTATCGGATGAACAATGATCTGTATGAGCTTTACCACGACATCGACGTAGCTAAAAGAGTCAAAATGCAACGACTACTTTAGCTAGGACATGTTGCCAGGATGGATGTAAATGCTGCAGCGAGAAAGGTGTTTAAAAGCGATGCTGAAGGACGGCGCAGAGCAGGGAAGGGCCAAGGCGACGTGGTAGGATCTGGTAGGACTGACTGGGGAACATACGCATAAGACCGAAGCGTGTGGAATACTTTAATACTTTAGGCCTCAAATTTATGAACCACATTCGTAAGTTGTAATGGGCCACTGATATTATAAAAAAAAGTCTCATGCTGCTCGCAAACGCCTATGATGTGAATATCATTGTCCAACGAACCATTAAGAATCCGTTGCTAGAACTCAGATTTTTTTCAGTGTTTTAAGCTTATTCATAGTAATATTACATTGTTTATGTAATATAAACATTTTCTACCAATAACAATCTTATGTAGAGAGAGCGTGAAGTTCGAATTACGGAAACGTTATGAGTATGCTTCTTCTAACACCCTATAGTCCCGTTCTTGTGCAAACAGTACTATTGATTGTTAGTGGCCAAATGTTTAATATGCAAATAGCTGTCAGTTTTTACTGAATTACTGTAATTGTTTCCCCTTGGAAATTTTGTTGCGTCCGTGATGTTGCGTCCGTATGAGTGCTGTACCTAATTAAAAAAAGTCTGGGAGATAATTTTCATATTTTAGAAGTCTACGAACAAAAGTTATACTTCATATTCATGTAGAAAAGTTCCTAAAAATCACTCAACTTTGTATATTTCTATTAAAGCCCCTTAAAAACTTCTGTTGTTTGTTGCGTCCGTTTCACTGTATAATTGTTTATTAACTTGTATTAATTTGTACTAAATCCTGCAAATATATTGCTAAAATGTAGTACTCTTTCAGCGCTTTAGAACACTAAAAGAACAACATTTTTATATTTGTTTATTGTTTTTTTTTTTGGCGTAGTTGAAAGCGTGTGAATGTTGCTTCCGAGTCACTGGAAGATGTTCATATGTGACTATGGAACTGCCCATATTCAACGTCTATAAAGTCAATTTTATATTTTTAAATTAAACCTATTTAATTTTCCTCACTTTTAATTTAGTCCACCTCTTTCATACATACCGTCTCTGAATCTCATACCAATGGGAACATATTCACAACTCTGAAAGTAAATAAATACAACAATATTTATTTTCACTTTTTCCCGTTGTTTATCTCTTCTCTGTTTTACTAGATTGAAAAGGTATGCGATGATGGAAAATACAGCTAGGAAAATGGCTCGCCAACAAGGTGAATCTGGTAGCAAAACGCTAAAATATCCTGAATTCCATGGAACATTCGCAAGAGCCACAGAAAACGATGATAACAATGGCCATAGTAATGCTACACCAGATGGACATGAAACTAATGCAAATCCCAGAGATGGTATAGTTTTCCTAGAACGCCATCATGTTGCAAAAGTGAAATACGGAGAATTGTCTAAACAATATCATACGCCAGACAAAGAAAAGTACCACCATCAAATGTCACGGCAACAGCGTCAACAAGTTTTATTTACGCCCAGACTCCCCAGGGGACACCGTCAAGCGTTAAGTAACAAAAACAAAGACCATCATGAAAATATGTTTCATGCAAATGTAAAGCAACAAATAAAACCTAATGCCGCTGGTGTGCTCGCAAACAAACATCACAGCGGCAGCAATGGTGAAACATTACATAGACGGCACAAAAGACATGAGCAGCATTCAAATGCTGCTGAGGCAATGCCATCACCGACCACCGACGTTGATGACGTTGATGTCAGCAATGGCAAAACAGAATTGAAATTCCCACATCAACATATCCATCATCATACCAATCGCCAACATTTAAACCTTCAACATACAAATTCCCCCGTTGTTGATGCGATAACTGAACCTTTCGATGGAAGCCCAACCAAAATGCAGGACATCAACGAAAGCAACAGTCCTGACATTGTCAAACCACATACTTCATTTGTAAAATCCCCCGATGTCGCCGCATTTTTAACTCTACGAACTATCAATGATGATTTCGGCAATGACGGGGAGCAGTACAACGACAACAACAACCGTATCCCCCTGCCTGTGACATATTCAACGGATTCATCGCCCACAGCAGACTATGGCGCGGCAGCCGATGGCAATGCCAGTATCATCACCAGCAGTCTCTATGGCAAAGGGACAACGACAACCGCAGAGGACAATGGAATTGATTTTATTTTACTGGTGGTTGGGGAAATTGATGAGAAAATGCTGGTGCTTC